>JACJUM010002929.1:13997029-14216330 GCA_020976665.1 Heortia vitessoides
AAAAAAAAAAAAAAAAAAAAAAAAACGAAGCATTTTAAAGGATTTCCTATTATATTTATTATATATGTTTCAGCTTAATATTTTCTAAGATTTACGCGTTCCCTACTCTCTTAGTTGTTAAAGCTATTATTTTAACGGATTTAAAACACGGTTTAAAAAAATATTAAATCTTTTTATTTGACCTTTTGGTTACCTTGCCGCAATGATTAAATTTTTTAAAAGCCATGTCTACAAATGATTAGAGCTACTACATTTTCACGCCCCAAATATAAATTTATTTATACACGTGGACCATTCCACTCGTATCATACATTCAGTTTCTTAGATGAGTTAGGTACAAGTAATATACCTAATAACAATATTTATTAGGTAACTTATATAATTGTGTCTAAAACTACATTATTTACATTGTATTTGATTTAGTAATTACTTGATGGCCTAAGTGTTGTATTTTTCACAATTTATAATAATAAAATATATATAATTTAACTAATTATATATTAATAAATATAGATAAATTGAAAGTCTTATTAAATTTTTTATTATATTGCATAGCACTATCAATATTTTAACATCTTTATTCATTCAACAAATAAAATTTAAAAAAATGTTACTGTTATATCTTACACATTAAAAAAATATTAATACAGAATGTACATAAAGTATGTAAAAATACTAAGCGGAGTATGAAGGCTTCCTACAAATATTTCGAGAAAATTTTGCGAACAGGATATTGTCAGCAAGTATCAACTTTAAGATGTATTTAGTGTCTAGAAAAATAAAGAACATTGGGATATAGAAAACTGTATATTTTTGTTATTAAATATATTATTTATACATTTTTGGGGATAATATTTATTCATGGCAATGTCAATAATTTGAAAAAACTCCACCATAACTAATAAAAATTTATAATAACTATTTATTCATTTGCTTGTCATTGAATAGACAAATTGATAACAGTTTTGTCTGGTTTTTTAATGGATTTAATATATATCTTGTGCATTTTGTATAAAATAATGACTTTATGCAATTCTTCTCTACATAAACTTTAACTGAGTCAAAGGTAACGTTCATTCGTTCAAGTACATTCCTGAAAAAGGAATACATAGTTTTGATATAGGTAACCCACGTATTAAACCTGTTGAGTTAGTTCAATTATATAAATACAAGTACATGCAAGTAAGCCGACAGGTACTGACAGAGTAGAATAATACCTCCCTCTATAACCAGGTGTTGTAAGGTACTAAGGTACCAGAACCAACTGATGGCGGTACATTCACCCAAAACAGTGTAGCTCAAATGCATGCGGTGGGGATGGGCAGCAGCATCCCCGTCGCGAAAGCTGCGTTCTGCGATTGCCGATACGCTTGCCTAGTGTTGCAATTATGGGCAAAATTATCCCTTTCTTGGGGAGGCCTATGTCTAATGGCTTTAATGACGATGAGATGAATGTACATATGTATACCAGCTAACCGGCGTTGTCCTCTCTTTAATTAAAATATAAACTATCCTGTTTCTCAAGTTTAGTGTAAAATTAGTTTAGTGGTGTAGAAGTTCATCCAACAAGGACATCCTGACCAATCATCAGCTACAGAAGAACAAACACCGTGACACGTTATTATTATGTATAAAGATACTAGATTAATCCTTGTAGGTAAAGTGACAAAATTAAGAAGAAGAGATAAATGTGCTGTTTAAATTACTTTATGAGCGATCAAAGTTAAATAAAGCATCTGTCACTGTATTTCATCATTGCAGCCAAGAAAGGGGGAATTTTGCCTATAATTGCCGAGCTGGGCATGCGTGTTGGCAATCGCAAAGCTTTCACGATAGGGATTCTGTTGCCCAGCCCCATCCTATGCATTTGACCTACACTGTCTCCATCTGTAGGTTCTGGTACCTTAGTCGCCTCTTACAACACCTGGTAAAGAAGGAGGTACTATTCTACACTGCCGGTACCTACCTCACGGCAACATTAATATTCAATAATAATTTATTTAGTTTATTGATATAATTATGCAAATGTAATAAATGATTGCGTACATCTAAAATTCACTTCGTAATAATAGAATATAGAATATAATTCTCTTGGTTAATAATTATCTTAAATATTGTATCATAGATATTGAAACCATTCATTTTTATCCTATTAAATACATTTTATCATTTTTACCTTATATCTATTGTGGGGTATATTATACGAGAAAGTATTATTGGGAAGAACATATTATGTCCAAATCTTCTCCACAGACTTAAAGGGGGTAGGACGAGACTAAGGGGGGACGAGGCGAGGGATCGCGTACACTGTTTACCACACAGATTTATTAGAAACACGTGTGGTTTGATCATGTGTTGGTTTAGTAGAGATACTTACTTTAATATTACGAGTTTACTACTTATGATAAAACTACTCTTTAAACAGCTTTAAAACGTAATTTATGTAACTTTTTTCATATCCAATATACCGTCAGCACCAGGGTGCTTGGAAACGCGAACGTTTAAAATTAAAAACTAAAAAATAAATAAAAATATTGTTAAGGCAGCAATTGTACCTAATATTCAAATCCTTATGCAACATCTTTTATCATTCTTGAGAACGGTTGCCGCAAGGTAACCGAAAAGTAAACAAAAATATTATTAAGCTTACAATTGGCATTATTGACCAACTGAAAGTAGCTCAACGAGCTATGTAAATGGCAATGCTCATCATGAATGAGGAGAAATGCAAATCAGGAATGAGGAGATTCGTAAAAGAACCACTGTTACCGATATGGTGTATTAGTAAGTTGAAGTCGCAGTAGGCAGGGAATTGGTTCTGGACTGGAGACCACGTACCGGCAAGCGTAGCGTTGGGCGTCCACCCGCAAGATGGACAGACGATCTGACTAAAAGCGCAGGATCGCGCTGGACACAGGCCGCATACAACTGGTCCTATTGGAGATTACTTGGGGAGGCCAATGTCCAGCAGTGGATGACTTGTGGTTAATATGATGATGATGATGAAACAAATAAAAAAATTTAAAAATATATTATAAATATATATTAACTGCATTTAAAAACCGCTAAAAGAGTAGTTTTATTAAGAACAAATGTTAAATTAGGTGTCGTGGGGTACCGGCAGAGGTGAATAGTAGCTCTGTACCAGGTGTCATCAGAAGTGCCAGGACTGATAGATGGCGGTATATCCAACCTAAGCAGCGCAGCTTATAACATTACGGCCAGGATGGGCAACAGCACTTCTGTGCGACCATACGCTGCGAATTATAAGCAAAAGTTCTCCTTTCTTGGAAAGATTTTGAAGACTTGGGATTTTGATAATCCAGATTATAATGAAAGCCCCCTTTCTGACAGATTAAATCAATTAAGTAATAATCAGCATGTTTATTGAAATGAGCATGAAGTAGACTTCGTACAAAGTTTGACTGCATCGGTTTTTATCTATTTTATCCCTTGACCCAGTAATTACACGGCATCTCTCATTTCACCCTTTACACCGGAACGCAGCAATACGAATACTGCTTTTTGGCGGTAGAAATAGGTGAAATATAATGCAGAGGACCTTTGTATAAGATCTATATGTATCTTGATTATTTGTAATTATTATAAGTTTATTATATAATATTAAATATTTGTAATAAATTTGATATTTTATTATACATACTCGTATATTCCTACTTATTTTTTTAATTGTTATATTAAATGAATATTTGCATGTCTATGATTATGTTGCAAGGATTATTTTCGGTAAAACTTTTGCGTGAGATTTATGTTAACACCAAGCTTTTGAGCCATTTGGACTTTGTGTAAGCTACAATAATTATGAATAAATAAATTTGTCATTCTCATAGTTTTACTTTAAGGACTATAGTAAGGATTTTTTTTGATAACTATACAATTTTACTGAAGTTGTATTTTGGTGAAATTGGTGTAATATATTAAAACATTAGAACGTCAGTATGATATTGTGCAGTGCACACAACTGCTCCTAGGTAAAGAGTGGTCGGAATCAAGAAATATCATAATAGGGCGGCGCGGAGCGGATCCGCGGCCTCCGACTGTATTTTTATTTTCAACGTACTACTGAGGTGGGCTTTACTTGCAGCCAAAGGGGTGCAAGTTCGAATTTACCATTTGGTTTATACATTATTTGTTTAAGTCAGTTCAATCAGTCAGTTGAAGTACAGCTAATATGGATTAATTATTGTCCTTAAAATGCAGCTTAATAAGGACTGCTGTCAAACTAGTCAGTTTCAAACATATATATGTGTGGAAGCTTTAAAATACAATATTAATAACAAATCAAGATGTCAAAGCCCGGCAGGTACCGGTAGAGCAGAATAGGTGTCGTAAGAACTGACAAAGGTACGTTACGTCACGTTACCCAGTTATTTTACTGCCTCTTCGCTATTTAGCGGTACAAATAGGTGAGAGTGAGGTAACAATGCAGATGATCTTGTATGGGGTCTACCTCATGTAAAAAAGGGACGCTATTAGGGGTTCATTAGCTCCTACTACTGCACAAGTGGAGTACGCGGAACTCTTATCATCACCAGTTTTTCTCACAGAAGCTTTTCTGGGGGATCGTGTTATGAACTTGCGGTAAACATTGTTTCAGTTTCTTCAAGTGCTGGCAGAATATTTTAATGTGCTAGGTGACCCGAGTCCAAGACATCAGGGTCGTCTGTAATATCTATAATTATGCATTGATTTACCCCCTTATTGGAAATACTAATGTTATTCTTTTTTATTACTATTTCGTTAATGATTCAAAAGTCCTTTTAATGGGCCTACTTTAATAAAGTGTATTTGGATTTGAAAACGTCATATAAATGTATGAAATGAAATAATAGGAAACGTGAGTTGCACAGTTTAGTTACCAGGGCGCAATGGAGAGCATTATTACCGATAAGTATATGTGGCGGTACCGACTCAAGACTTTGAATAATATATTATTTTCTTATGTAAAATGGCCGATTACCCGCATCCCCCAGATTTTGCGGCGCAGAGCAAAGCTCCTTTATGGCACTTTATATGTTTTTGTTCTAAGATTTCTGTTATTTCTCCCACACGACACTCGTCGCAGTTTTTTGTAATGAAAAAACTTTTTGCGACGCACCCACGAGGTAAAAGTAAATCTGGTTATAGTATATACTAAATTATGTGTAGCACTCGTTGTGTCTAATATTTTCTTGGGAAGAAAGAAATAGCGGCTTCATTTTGTATTAGATTAGATTGCCGCATTTTGTATTAGATTGAGTATGGCTGAGCACTGAGTATATTAATGTTCACATTATCTCATACATTGACTTAGCTCCGAAGTAAGTCACTTAAAGCACTTGTGTTGCGGATATTAGACAACAGATCAATCACGAATATAATTTATTTATTTATTTATCATTAACATAATTATAACCCTATTTCTGATGTACGTTATTTTATGTATATATATACATACATATATATATATATATATATATATATATATATATATATATGTATATATTTATATTATATGCATTTACTGCGTTTATTTATACAAATATGTATATTTTTTTTTCAGTTTTGTGTAATGGTTGATTGGGAGATAATGCCATCTGGCATTAAGTCCGCCATTTGTACATTTTGTAACATTTTGTGCAATAAATTTAAATAAATAAATAAATAAATAATTATACGGGTTATCCCAATTACACAATTATAAAGTTGTTACAAAAATTAAATTATTCTACGTCGCTCAATTATTAATTATTTGACGTTGTCGAAAAATACGTCAAAGTCCGGGTGAGACATAAGGAGTGCGTAAAGTGCCTGGTGTGATAGTAGCTTATAGATAGTAATACTTAAATACATACTTTTAACATCCATACACACACACATCAAATTCAATTTCAATCATCAAATTCAATCACATTAAAATAGATTAGTAACTTAACGGCAAGGTATCGCAACCAACAGATGGCGGTATAACCAATACAGCGCAGATCAAATGTTACAAGGTGGTGATAGACAGCAGTCTTGTCGGGAAACTTCACTCAATGATTGTCACTGCACCAGCCCAGCGCGGCACTCAGGCAATATTCTACCTTGGCGATGCCTGTGTCGAGTTTTGGATGTTTCTGTGACTGATGGTGATCGAAAATGGTCAAAGTGCAACCGGTTGCTGTGATTCAAACATAAAAGACTAACATGAAACCGCGATTTTACTTACGTAATTCCCTTCGCATGTCAATATGGGGATACAATATACATACATCACTTTTTGAAATAACTTCAGTAATTACTTCATTCATTTGTTACTAACATACACACATATCCTGCGGACCTATATATTACATAGGTCTCTTACTTTTTTTTTAAATATGACATAGCCTATGTTACTTGGTAAAGAAGTAGTTCTCTAATTGTGAAAGTATATTAAAATACGTTCAAGTATTTTTTAATACAATCGTAACTAACCATCAATTATTTTTTATTTAAAATATTTGTATAGTTAAACCTGTTAAAATTGGCCGTAGGCTACCAGCATAGTAGAATAGTACGTATCTCTGTACCAGGTGTCGTAAGAGGCGGCTAGTGTATCCAAACTGACAGATGGCGGTATATCCAACTCAAACAGCGCAGCTTAAGCCAGCAGCATTCTCGTCGCGTATTGCGCTCAACGATTGCCACCAGGATTGCCTAGCGCGGCAATTATGGACAAAAATCTCCCTAGATTGGTGTCGCTTTTGTCCAATAATGGGCTTTTTATGATTGCTATCATTATACATAAGCCGTGATTTGAACAAATAAATTACACATATTGCATGCAATTCGGTTAACCCTAAACAGCCGATAGATAGAGCTATACACGCATTACAATACCCCAATACGAGCTACCGCAAATCGGTCGCTCGTTTGCGCGCGAGTCACGCGCTCGTACATCCTTTACGAGCGAGCACCACTGAGCCAATGTATCGCTCGCAATGTGCTTTGTATGATACGTGACCATAAAGGGCCATTCAAATACCGCTCTTTGATGTCTTATCTGCAGACATCGACGATATTTCGTGTACAGGGGAGAGTAGCGGGGTTACATTCTGGTGAAGATATTTAGTTTGTTATTTTACCCCTGATGTATTCTTTTTGTATATTTTCTTACATTTACGGTTTAATCGTTCATAATAAAACTACTTTCTTAATGGCTTTAAAATGCGGTTTATTGTAATTTTTCATCATAACACCAACCATAGGAAGTCCACAGCATACATAGGCTTCCCCAAGCCATCTCCCATATTTGCCGCGCTGGGCAAGCTTGTTGGCAATGGTAGCTTTGTGACGGGAAGGCTGCTGTTTATCCTCGCCCTCGCATTTGAGCGGCTCTGTTTTGGATGGATATACCGCCACCTGTCGGTTCTGGTACCTTAGTCGCCTGTTGCGACACCTGGTACAGGGGCAGGTACTATTCTGCTTTGCCAATACCTATAGAAATGTTAATTTCAATTTAAAATTAAATAAAAGGCAAGGTTTGTGGAGAAGTTTGCTCTCTATAGTTTTTACACATATTTTACATATAATAATAATTGGCAGCCTTATCAGTCTAAACAAAAAAGTGAAATTGTAGGCAACTATTATAAATAAATGTATGTATCAATTGCTATATACATAAAACTTAATTAATAAATTTTAAAATTAAAATTGTTGCAGCACATGATCATAATTAATATGATCGTAATATAAAAAATCAACAATTATTTTATTTATAAGTAGAAAATTTTATTCACAAATGTTAACAAATTTTGTCAAATTTTACTATATCAATAAATTTAAAACAACTGGAATGAAATTCTATAAAATATATTGACGACAAATCTTACGTTCTCATAAAATTTTGACATGATTTTTATCCTTCTCTCCCGTAAAACAGAAATCCATTTTAAACTCCGACGCAGGATGTATTCAAAATTAACCGAAAACCGCACTGGGTCGGACCATAAAACAAAAGCTGGCACGAAACCGAACATCGTAAACCACCCCAATAATCCGTAGTCAGCAAAAAAATAGCCATAGTAAAAACTCCTATCCGTACCTAATAACCCGGGAATATTATCAGAGAGTCGTCGGGTCATAACCCGAAATTGGTTTCGGGGTCCGTAAGTCCCCAGTTTTATATGTCGCATTATGAAGGCCGTCAAACGAATTCACGTAGAAAATCGAATCTATATACGGTGATATTGCCGTCTCTGCCCTGGCTTGCTTCAGATAATAAAATAATATACCGCTTTTTACGCCAGAGGTGCGCTGCGAGGTACTGCGGCCTGGGGCCGGGAGGGGGGGGGGGGTGAATATGCTTGGACTTAACTATGGTCCTAATTATTTCATAAAATTTTTGACACCGCATTTGTTACGCTCATTACAAAACTATGTTTATAATTAACATTATTTGTGTTTGACGTTTCCGTTACTATCTCAAGAGTGAATAAGTTATTTTTGCACTTACCTAGCGGAAGTTAGCTGGAGAGAATCCTTATAAATAGGCTTGACGATCCCAAAACGTATCAAACGGTGCCTTTGTAATGACTGTTAGACAGCTACAGGATCCACAATTGCTATAAGATTTAAAACACCATCGCCATGTAATACCGGCAGGGTAGAATACAATGGAAGGTACCATAACAGGTGTTGGAAGAGGTTAAACCAATAGATTCATCTATACATAAATATATATCAATCTGTAACAGCATAATTCAAATGGTGTAGGTAATGATCAGGAGACGAATGGCCCGCTTTAGCTGAAATAGGTCAGATAACTCATTGTCTTTCCATTCAGATTTTAGTAAACTTCTAGAAAATAAATGGGGTTTCTCACAATTTGAACCCTAAAAAGGAAACCCAGCATTTGCTACTCAAAACTAGATACGATACAATCTTTTTGCCTTTGTCTTAAGTTTGAGTCAGCCATAAATCGCACAAATAAAACGTTCTATGCTCACTATTTGTCAAATTTAAAACCAAAGATCAATATCACGCACAAAGCCTTCCAAATCTGCAGGAGGAACTACTATATTAAAATACACTCTATATTCATAACGCCTCGGCGACATTATCACGCAAATAATATCTCCCCCAAAGATGCATTGGGAAAGAAATGTATCAGAAAATGTATAAAAAATGCTGTATTGTGAATGTAGTTGATGCGTTTTGTTAGCTGGATGTGGCAGCATATGCTTCAGGTTTATTTGCCTTTGAAAATTATTGACGGACCCGATGGTGTATATTTTAGTGTCTCCGTCTTGAGTCATAATCATTTCTTTCTAACATTTCTAACAATCATTTATTTGATGATATTTGTGTTTTCTCTGTGTCTGGGTATAAAAATGTGTGTTTAGTATTATATCTGTAAATTTCCTGTAGTCTGGTTCTTACCATGAAGTCAGGTCAATGTATGGATGTTGATGATTTCATAATTGGTTATTATTACATCTACTAGACATGAATACCTCTTTAACATAAAATTAAAACACAACCAGCCGTAAGACGCCCATTGAATAAAAGTTTGAAGCAATCAATAGTGAAGAAAGTTTCTAAATTCTTCATCATCATCATACCAGTCTTTGGAAGTCTACTGTTGGACATAGACTTCCACGAGAAAGTGTAAAAGACCTACTGTGCTGGGCATGGCATATCCTTCCGAGACAGTGTAGCAGCGTCCCCGTCGCGTAAACTGCGCTCTGCGATTGCCAACACTCCTGCCCAGCGTGGCAATTAAGGGCAGTGTGGCAATTAAATTCCCCCATTATCGGGGAGAGCTATGTCCAGCAGTGGACTTCTAATGGTTGTAATGATAAACCGATTTTTAAAACAAATATTTTATATTGCGTTGTCTCTTCTAGTATCAAGCATGTAAGCGAGGAACGCAGGCGAGCGTATGATTCTGCCGAGATACGGCATTCTTGAGACATGCTAGACTGACTGTCCGAGGGGTTTGTACTCAAACGGGAATAAATATTAGTTTCATAAAGTCTATTCGGATGATATGAGCAAAAAGTTTGTATTAAAGTGTTGCTGAGTGATATTGGTTTACTTCTTGCAAGTGAGACTTAAAGTTATTTCCAAAGATTATTTGTATTTAAGTCACTGCAACAACAGCAATAATCAGTATGTGTTAAAACTTACTTTTTTTAACGACTTTAACTGTAATTCATTTTTTTTTTAATTTAAGATAAATTTTACACATCAAATTCAATAATGGAATTATTTATTTAATATTAAGTTCCTCATAAAAACTATATCAAATCTCGTTAAAAAGGCAATACTAAGTAGATCTTTTTATGTTAAGTGAACTCTAAAAAACAGTCTTAAAAATACTATAATGTCCTGTATTTTACTTCAAATAAGTAGGTAGATTTTCTATTGCATTTGTATCACCAACAACTAAATTCATGTCAAAAATAAATATTAAAATTCAATTACCCTTTAGTACTTAAAGTACTGGAGCCGTAGAGTTCCGGCAGAGTAGAAAATTACCTCCCTCGGTACCAAAACCTACAGATGATACCTAACCTAATACAGCGTAGCTCAAATGCAACAGGTCGGGGATGAGCAGCAACTTTCCCATCGCGTGTATCTAATATGATTATGGTAAGGAGAAAGAAAAACACTTACACCAAGTGGGTGGTACATTATAACATTTTAAAAGATTTTCAAAACATTAAAACCACCACCTCTCCGTACCAACCTTGGTCTTCAATCTCCAATTATCAGGATTCAAAATCATTATATCAATCTTCACGGTTATATTCAAGATTTGGATATTTTTCATGGCAATTACAGAAAATTTTAATATAAATTAATGCAACATTTTATTACCATAGTACACCATTTTGTTAAGCTTAAAACATTTCTTTAAACTGCCATAAGTTACAAAAATTCATAAATGTAACTGTTATATATTTTGGTAAATAATTCTTATTAAATACATATCAAGAATGTTATGCTCACTTGTAGGTGACATACATATCAGCATTTGTAAAGGTGGGTTTACATAAATATTTTCCGACTACATCTCATACATTGTCCTGATTCCGTGATAAGTCGCTTAAAGCCCTTGTGTTACGGACATCAGATTACAGAGGAATCACAAATACACTACTTAAATACATATATTTGACACCCAAACACAAAACAAACATAAATATCATCATATAAATGTGGGTGGGGATCGATTTCGAATATAAAAATAACACTATATACCTAGGATAAATTTTAATATATATGCTGTTAGTGAGACTTAATAAATAAATAAACAATTGATAAAACGTTTTTTTTTTACACCAAATGAGTTTTAAACATCTTTAATGTACAATATCCTCGCGGCGAACTGTGACTAAGCCATGTGATTCCAGCCACAAACTCGATGCTATCCGGTTCGTAATTCACAGTGATTCGAAAGCAAATAGCGCACAACACGGGCGCTATCCCAACGGGTTTTACTACATATTGGGTCCGGGTGGCTAAGCTGCGGGGATGTTACGGTTACGCCGGACCAAAATGAATTACAGATACAAATCTATCTATTTCTTTTTTCTATCAAATCTTCTATCTATTTAAGAAGGACCAGGTCAGAAGTACCAAGAATAAACGAGCGTGTATGAATTACTCGCATTAGTCCTAATGTATACGCCATACGCCAAGTAACGCCCAAAAGTCTATGCAGGCAACGAAAAGAAGCTGCTTAAATTTATACCAATAGTATTGATAAATATAATACAATTTGTATTGTATTCAACTTAATAACCAAGAAGTCTGCACAGAAAAAACAAACAAAAGAGAGTGTAGAACCTAATCAATTTTTCTCCTGCAACCCGATGACCCGCTGATATTTATCGGCGGCGTGTATATATCACGACAGAGGCGCCGAGCGCCGTAGTCGCCTCCGCGCCAACAATTGGCGACGCGCTAGTGATATCCTTGTGATAATACGAGTGTCTATAGGCTTCGGTGACGCTTACTATCATGCAGGCTGTGTTTATCGACTTCATAATATAAAAAATATTTAAAAAATGTATGTTGTGTGTTTAAAATAAATATTAAATAAATTATATTTAAATTTATTTACGTAAAGTAACATTCTACTCCATGATATAATCAAAAAGGTAACGCATATTACGCTGCAGTATGTTTCGAATTAAATATTAAAATCATATGAGCGTATCACCCTATCCCTCGCACCAAATGGTCGATTTTTTACATTCAATTACTGTCCCTCCTCTATATTTATAAATTGGTCTGTCTGTCTGTTAATAAATGGGTGTAGAGAGCAACACCGTGTGGGTGGTGCTACTGATGAATGGAGAGTACCATGGGTGGGACTGTTGAGTGGGGACGTTCGATTTCTTTTGAAGATTGGTAAGGATAAATTGTGTGATTTGTCATTTGGTTCATTGGAGGAAGTTTGAAGTACTGGTTTCGTAAATATGAATGATGATGTTCAAGATTTCTTTATAAAACGTATAGTTATATTTTATTAATAACAAGCGTCCTAATTTATTACATTTCTCTGTTCCTGTAATGTTCCCGTAAGTACTATGTTAGTATGATTTTTTTCAGAAGTATTCATTAGTTATCGAGATAATTTAGTTTAAGTATTTGTAAAAAATATTTATGATTACATATCTTGTGAATCTCTTGTGGTGGTTTTCTATATCAAAAAAAGGTTTTGCTGAATTGGTATCGAACCCACGATCTTTAGTGCACAAGATATGAAATGCACCAACGAGCCTATCAAGTAAGTCAAGCTCATCAAATACAGCCGATACGAGAGCTTTTCTTTACTTATATAGATGATACCACAAGAAATCGCAAGCAATTATAATTATATATAAATATCTCATTTGCAGATAAAGAACGAAAAAAATACTAACTCATTGTGTTTTGCACGGATATTGAACTGGAGACTCTTATATTTCAACCGACGCTACAATACGTGATCGTCATCTGTTTTATTCCCACTCGATAGTATAAATAAAAATATCTTATGCTATTCTGACATCGCATCAATACCATCGGATAGCACCGCCAAAAACAAGAACAAATTCACCCCCAAAAACCCGGGGTTCTTCACTAGATCCCCATCTGGGATTACGGATGGGATCGGCGGCCATTCCCTGGATCGCGTATGGCGCGAAAATATTAAATATTCACCAGGCATTGAGTGGATTTGCTACATTACTGACAACGTGAGATGATATATCTCGCGGAATGTTATTTTGATGCGGGCTATTAGATTGTTGTGAAGTCTTCTTTGTGAATATATCTTGTTTACGCAGGCGTGGTTTATTTGGACAGCTAGGTATAATAAACAGATGTATCTGTATTTCTATACCTTTGTAACGAATAAATAGTAACACTTTTCATCATGATGATGATAAAAAGTGTTACTATTTATTCGTTCATCATCATCATATCAGCCATAAGACGTCCACTGCTGGACAC
This sequence comes from Heortia vitessoides, assembly GCA_020976665.1. Taxonomy (NCBI): domain Eukaryota; kingdom Metazoa; phylum Arthropoda; class Insecta; order Lepidoptera; family Crambidae; genus Heortia; species Heortia vitessoides. The sequence goes on from JACJUM010002929.1 coordinate 14,010,503, forward strand.
AGGCCTCCCCAAGTATTTTCCAATACGAGCGATTGTATGCGGCCTGTGTCCAGCGCGATCCTGCGGTTTTAGTCAGATCATCCGTTGATCTTGCGGATGGACGCTCAACGCTGCGCTTGCGTAGTCTCCATTCCAGAACAATACGACTCTATCGGTTATAAGTTCTGCGTACCAAATGCTATTATAATCCGTTATTCTATTGAACTGATTTTAAAAGATATGGCAAGCTTTAATTTGTAATCTATTTGTATATAGAATTGTAAATGTATTTGTATATAAAACATGCACGGTAAAGGTCCATGAGACTATGTACTAATATGTGACAAACAAAAGAGGATCGCGAGTATTCAAAACGCAGCTTTGGACCACACTCGTCCCGCATCCGGCGAGTGAGATCAATGGATGCTTTTTTATTATTTAAAATAAGCGAAAAAAAGAACCACCCCAGAGGGCAAATGGCCCAGAATTTGTTTAAATTGTCACGTACAGACACCGCGTGGTTACACAATCCTAAGTCAGCGGCTTCCAAAATGTTGCAATAAGCACAAAGTTTGGTGCGATTGTATTTTACCTTGGGCCCGATGGCGTATTCGGTAGTTTCATATTCTCTAAGCGTCGTGGATTTAATCCCCACAAACATTACTATGATCAACGTTTGTGTTTGTTCTGTGTCTGGGTGATATACTGCTAATAAAATTCATGGATACCAATATCTAACGATATTCTTCCTAGGCGTATTGGCAATCGCAGAGTAGCTTTCGCGACGGGCATGCTGCTGCCCTTCTCCGCTCTGTGCATTTGATCTACATTGTTTTGGATGGATATGCAGCCATCTTTCGGTTCTGATACCTTAATTGCCTCTTACGACACCTGGTACAAGGGAATGTACTGTTCAGCTCTGCCCTTAGGTATTTCACATGTTTCATTGATACAAAGTAATCAAACTTGATGTATTCCTTACATATCAAATTAATTTAACTAACATTTTCTAACGTTTACGTCCTAGTTCGTTGTCAGCAATACTATGTGTATACAGTATAGTACTATCATGGACATATTATTATTGCCTTTTACTTAACTATTGTATATTTTTAGTTTCGTTATCAATAACGTTTTCATCATATATCGATTTATATCAATATGAATGGATAAATTGATTAGTATGAAAACTTTGAGAACCATCACACAAAAGACATACGGTGAAGGGTTAAAAATGCACCGTAGTCCCATAAAAAACGCCGTACAGATATCGGATTTTAAATTTTAAAATGTGCATTGTATTGGCCCAGGGTGGCAATCGATTGGTTCGGGAAGGGTTGATGGAAAAAATGCCCATTGATTTTAGCGACAGCTTGCACTTGGATGTTAATAACGGATGCTCTGTCATTATTGATTTTATTATCATTTGGCATACAATTTAAATGACGAACATATTAAAGGAATGAATGAACGAAATTGTAGAATGAGTGAGGTTAGACCAACCTTACTTATTCTTCTTAATGATAGGGATATAACACAATTTTTAGAAGAGATAAAAATTTAATTTTGTTTTATTGTTTAATATGAAATAAATAAATAATATTTTCTATAGGACTGAATAACATTATTTCGCATACCGCAGAGACTATCCCGGGATGAAAAATAATCAAGATAAAGGTTCAAAGATCACGTTATCCATGCGCTAAAATCACTCACGCGCTCACCAGTTAACCTCAAAAACTAAGTGGCATACATATAGACATACTTTCGCATTTAAAATGTGTGTAGTTAATTACCATTTTTTTAAAGTTACAGATCGCATGATTTAATCAGGCCGCTCTGAAATTTCTATGAATATTTATTAGAATAATATTAATACATTGATTTGTACCACTTTTAGAACACACTATAATGATCTATGACTTGTTTGTATAAATTTTCACTTAATAATCATCGATTTAAATGGAAATTCGCTATAATATAGGTATGCATATATCAAAATATTATATAAGTTACAATTATTTCACGAGGAATTGCGAATGTTCGCTAATCATCCGTGTAATCAAACCGCATCAAGTGCATAATTGATAAAAAAAACCTTGTTCTTGATATTACATATAAGAAATTCCTTATTGTATTTGTATTATGTTATTTACTTTGGATATTTCATCGTTATCATATCAGTCATTGCAAATTCACTGTTGGACATAAGCCTTCTCAAGCAAGGAGGAAGTTTTCCTATAATTGCCACGCTTGGCAAGCATGTTGGCAATCTGCTACGGATAGATATACCGCCATCTGTCCATTCTGGAACCCCAGTCGCCTTCTACGACATCTGGTACAGAAGGAGGTACTATAATACTCTGCCAATACCTAACGGCTGATTTACAGTAGAAGAAGTAAGAAGTAAAAATATATAGTAGCTACTAAAGTAGAAATAATTGAGAGAATTATTTAGGTTTGCCAAGACCAAAAATAAATGTAAGCCATTGTTAAAAGATTTGCCCTAAACAGCGGCTACCACCCGTTGTGCAGTAATTTCTACACCGCGGGTAGGTGACGGTCTCCCATAGTGACGTAATGAGGGTATTAACAAAGAGTATGCGAAACTAAGCGTGTTAATTATTAGACTGGGCTACCGTGACTTCGCTCGCTTAGACTTTACATTATATTAAGTCTCCTGATATCTATTGCGAAATTATAATTTAAAAAAAAAATACACATATTTTCTCATTTAAACAATTATTGAGCTATTACTGAGAAATAACAAATAATTATATTTTCAATATCATCTTGTAATTGATCTTTCGAAATATCTTAAATAAATATATAGTTTAACTAGGATTTGCTAAACACCATCTGCGAAAATTCACAGAAGTTGCTCTACAAAAAACCAACATTAGGTCCATCTTTGGTACATTTTTTTCTCATACATATAAGACGAAATTGCAAGTCAGCATTGTGGCGACAACCCTATATGCCATCCCTTTACCCTTTCTAAAGAAACGGCACAACAAGAATACTAGTTTTTAGTCCATAGATTGTTTGTTGGTTGGTTGAGATTGGTTGAGCAGTATTATGAAGCAATGTATTGCAGACAACGCGATAGCGCTAAAAACGTATAACCCCAATATGATCTTGGTCCCAAACTCTTATTGTATCGGGGATTGCGAGACCATTAATCAGTCTGTGCGAGAATCATCAATATAACATTATAGAGGATACGTCCAAGTATTCGATTCGAATATTCGATGTATCGATTACGTATCGGTGATTCGATTACGCGAACACGTATTGTGTGGAGGCAGTTCATCATCCGATGAAAAATGCTGGTGTCATTACGTGGTGCGTGTATCCAGTATAGAGTAGAAGTAAATTAGACAAAATTATTCTAGAATTTTCACATCCAAGCTTATTATCTGACTGAAGTTTCTTTCAACTTGAACATAAAATATTATTATACATTTGTCCTTATTATTATTATTTTTTAATAAACTTTGTGCTGTAATATTACAAATTCCAATGTAAAAAACGGGTGTGTTACACTTTTTTAAGGAATCGCGTCATCTTTACATTTTCCCAATTCAAGTGTGACAAGAAAAAAATATACAAAGTCAAAGGAAAGGAAAAATATATCTTAATTTAAGGTTATCATAGGCGTATAAACAAAAAATAATAATCGATAAATATAAATTTGCTCATTACAATTTTACACAGATGATCTTGACAGCCAGTGTTATAAAGTGTTATGTCATTTAAACAAATAGGTCATTCATAGTCCTACTTTAGTACTACAACTAATTTTATAGCAGGTTTTTTACGATTTTACAATAACTTATTCTTTAAATCGATAACAAAAATTTGCAGTATATAATAATGCAGCGTAATGTGGTTCGGTGTGGTCATAATCATCATCTAATGAGTCATTGGAAGTCCACTGCTGGACATAGGCCTTTGAGGAACAAGGAATCTTTGCCCATACATGCCACGCTGGGCATTCATTTTGGCCATCTTAGAGCATAGTTTTGTGTGCATAGTGCATTTGACCTATAATTGTATGGATATACTAACTGGCGTTTCTGGTGCCTCAGTCGCCTCTTACGACACCTGGTTCAGAGGGAGGTACTATTTTACTCTGCCGGTACATCACGGCATGTACTTTCACAAGGACTGAGTATTTAAACCGATAAGATATCCTGAATGTCAAGTAATACAATATAAATTTTAATTATTCAGTAGTGTTACTTTAATTACTTAGTAAATAAATAATTTGATTGAGCGAAAGTGGAGCACAAATATCACAATTTATATACTCTACAAGATTTATTCTAATTTGATATAACATAGAGATACAATGTAGGTCTTTAACTAATTGTACAAAGTAGACATTACATGCATTAATGATATTGGTAACAATTACAATGTTCTAAATGCTTTTGATACAAGAAATAAATATATTTAAATGGAGAAAACTTTTGACAGACTGACTAACATGACGCAGAGACATGTGTGACCCAGGGATTAACTTATAAAGGTTAGAAAGATTTTAAATATTAACCCCCTAAAGGGGTAAAGCGGGGGTGAAAGTTAATATGAATCATTGCTATTTTTTAAGTTATTCAAATGAAATTCAGTTCCAAGGCTTTTTATTTAAAGTACTTATACTAGTATTTAAACACGTAAAGGATTTTTTTCTAAAATCATCCCTGAAGAGGAAATAAAAGAGGTGTAAACTTAGTCTGAAAGTCCTACAACTTTACGCTTGTGAACTTATAGATTTCTATATAAGAAATATGTATTTTCATTTTTGCTTGTATAATCGTTACCTATTCATGTAAATCTTTCAAATGAAAATATATTCTTTAAACAAAATACCTCCCGTCATGTCGCTTAACAAGTCACTATAATACTTGTATATAGAATATGAGATATCAAGTTAATATTGTAGTATATTTTAATATCCAGTACGTAGATTAATACCATGGCAATATCGGTCTATTGGGCTAAGCTTTGAGCGTTCCTCCATGCAGTATTAGATTACATACTTGTTACAATATATTATCGAGTTATATCTATAGCTTTACAATCTCTATATACAGAAATTACGTGTCACGGTATTTGTCCAGGATGAGCTTCTAAACTAATGAGCTGATTTTGATAGTTTCTTCTTACTGTAAACAGTTTGATGCAACTTGATAGATCTAATAGATTTTATCTCGAATATAGTCGCCATATTTTTTTAATTATGAACATATAAGTATAGATAAGTGACGATAAAATTAATGCCATAGAAAATTGTATCCGTACCTACCTCTACCTAAAATTATCGGGACGGATCGCTAGAATATTACAAGGCAGATATATGTATGTAAAGGTATCTAATAATAATAAATTCACATAACATCCAAAACATTGTTGTCAAACATGTTTTCAAACTGTTTTAAGTAAAATGTTACTATAGTACTATTACTTAAGGTCAACAGTGCTACAGTTATTTGTAAAATACTTGAACTACACAGTAGAAAGCTTTGTTATGCCCGAATCTTACGTTCAATTCATACAATTGCAAATCCTGCGGGCTATGGTAGTCTGTAGAAAATCTCTTTGGCTAACTAGCAATAAACATAAGACTGGCATAAGAAAACCTTTATTATTGTGAACCTGAGAAATAACGAATAATCCTTCTTAAAAAAGTTTTGAAAAAACGCTTTGATTTTTGTTTCAATCCGAAAGCCTAAGTGAAGTCTGATTGATATGGAGTTTTCGTGAAACCTAGATTTCAATTCGATGCTAATGGTACTGCAGAGCTGTTCGATAAGAACCCGAATCCTAATTCATTAATAACCTTACGTCATCTTCTGACCAGCAATGTCCAAGTGTTTTATTTATACTCTTACTGGGGCGGTGCCACCAGCTAGCGGAGTTACATAATTATGGTCATTGGAAGTATAGGACAGGACATCGGCCTCCCCAAGTAAGGGAGAATTTTGCAAATATTTGTCGCACTGGGCAAGCGCGTTGGCAAACGCAGAGCGAAGCTTTCGTGATGGGGATGCTGCTGCCCATCCCCACCCTCTACATTTGAGGTACACTGTTTTAGATGGATATACCGGCATCTGTTGTTCTGGTGTCTTAGTTACCTATTCAGAACCTTGGTGCAGAGGGAGGTACTAATCTACTCTGCCGTTACCTCTCGGCTTACGGAGAATATGGAGCTATATTGTGATGTTCAGAATGCAGATATATATATAGTATCTAGTTGCGTAATCGTGTTCTTGTACTTTGTGAATTTCAGGTGTAATACAGTAATTAGATAATTGGTACTAAGAGTCGTTAGGCAACTGAGGTACCGGTGCTAACAGAGGGTGGTACATCCACCCGGAACAGCATATCTCGAATGTAACAGGATAGTGATGAGCAGTAGCATTCTCATCACGAAACTAAGTTCTGCCACCACGCCTGACCAGAGCGGCAACTGTGGGCGAAATCCACTCTTTGTTGGGGAGCGTTGCTCTGATGCATTGGATAATATAACAGGAGCGAGCCCCATATTCATAGTGACTACCACCGACGTCTCAAATAAAATAGATTTGCATACCTTGCTCTATACGTTTAATAGTAAATGACGGCTACTAATTAAACACTAAACGTTAGCAATTTTATTTTTCATTTTTTTGACGGGCTCGATAGCGCAGATGGCAGTGATCCTATCTTGTACGCCAAGGGTCGTGGGTCTAACTCCCACCCAGAGTAAATATTTATATGATGATATTTGTGTATGTTCTGTGTTTGAAAGTATTGTGTATGTGTGCATTTGCATGTATGTATTTGAATAGTATATTTGTGATTCCTCTGTTGTCTGTTGTCCATAACACAAATACTTTAAGTGACTTACCATGCAGTCAGGTATCAATGTATGTATGAGATGTTGTGGGAAATATATTATTATTTTCCAGGTGCAAATAAAACCAAGATTTCGCCCCATCTACTCGCAAAACAACAAACAACTTTCCCTAGTCTAATTTAGGAAAAACTCGAGTCCTGGAAGCGCAGCGTCCGGCGAGCATTAGTCATCCCGTTGAAAGACATCCTGTGGGAAATTACGTGCGGGTCTAGGAGACCCGCGAGTCGCTGACGGGTTGACGTCGCGTTTTGTTTTATGCCCGTTTTCTGCTCGTTTCGCGCGCAATGCATGGAAAAAATGTTGATACGCATGACTTTAGTATGTCGATAAATGCTGTAAAGTACGCAGGGAAATGGGGACGTTTACTTATATATATAAATATATATAGCTGCCTAGGTAGGTATTGATTATGCGTAAGTTCAGACGCTAGAAATCTGAGATAATAAAGGTGGATAAGATGGCGTCGGGTCAATGTCCGCTGTAGACGTAGCGTGATACACATACCAACCATAAAAAATAACCTATTGGATATTGCTGGAAGATGATCTTAGTTTGTACTTCGGCATTTCTTAATTGTTCGTTGTATTGATTTAGGGACTTATGCGAATATGAAATGCGGGAGAGGTATGTCGAGATCGTAGCAAGTGGAGATCCATAGTCTCTGCCTACCCCGATGGACATAGGCGTGATGTATGTATGTATATTAGTAGTTTTGGAAGTCAGTGGAATGTACAAGCATTAAAGTTATTAATTTTGACGGGGCCGCTCGCGAGTTTTGTGCACTAAGGATCGTTGGTTCGATATCCATCTATGATAAACAAATATGTGATCAATATTTATAGTTTCTGTGTCTGAATGTAACATTTGTTTTTGATATCCTTAATAAAAATTCTTTCAGCTTCTTTTGAGATGCTTTGATGCACTCAACATGATTTCAATATTATATTTTATTTCTGACACTAAGTCATTAGCGGAGCTGGTGCACCTCAAAAATCACCTTTAAGATGCATACAATTATCTGATTTTTTTTACTTTCTGTTATTAATATGTGTTAACCTTAAGTTATTTTTATGATAAATTAAAAATATAAATATAAATAAATTTGTAACATAAAAAAGAATGCGAAAATTAATTAAGACGCAAACTCTTGATGACTGCACTGATATAAAATTGTTAGGTCTAGTTCTAAAACAAACAATTTTGGATCTGAACAAAGTTAGTAAATGTATACTTTTTTAATAAGAACAATAGTGTTTTAAAATAGGGAAGCGTCATCTGCTTACCCGAAATGAAGCATGCATGCAAAAATGGCATATGGTAAAACAGAGTAACGAAACATTCAGGTAACACTAAAGGACGTGGAGTTGCTCCGTTAACATATGAGATACCTAATACGCACTGTCAATGTTCCCACACCGCCACAAAGGGTTAAAAGAACCGTATCCATTGTAAGAGGATATCTAATTTCCTTGAAAGCAAAATTGGCGTAACATTGCCAAGGTAGTTTTTTACTTTTTTTTTGTGCCACTAACCCTTTTCGACGGCGCCTTTGTGTATTTTTTTTATTTTTTGAAAGCGCAAAGAAAAGGCGGTTAGTTTATATCCGGCCTCTTTTGACGTTTGGAGGGTTGACCGGTATTCTCAAAGAGTATTAATTATTTGAAGTGGGATTGGTTTTTGAGTAGGTTGACGTGAATTGTGGGTGGTTGATGAGCGTTGTATTGAGCTTTAGGGAGTCGGTAACTCACATTTGATGGGATTCAAAATGCAGCCCTTTATGCCTGTGCTAATTTGATAATGGAATTAAAATGACAATCAAATGTTAATATTTTTAATAAGATTTCTATGCACTTGACTCTTTTTCAAAGGTTATATAAGAAGTTTATTATTTTAATAAAGCACTATTAATTAGCCCGTTGGTTGTGTTTTTCCACTATTTAATAATAATAGTAATAGACAAAAAATCCAACATGTGTGTCAATGGATAAAAACTAATTATTAATATTTACAACCATTACTATATGCGTGTTTGAAGACGTCATCAATAGACTCAATAGACCTTGAGTAGTCGTTAATGATCTGTGCCTACATTTATAAGGAATTTTTTGATTTACCTGCAATTTTGGTCGAAAATATTAAACCCAGAAGTCATACACACATTTTGATTTTATTTACATTAGTTGGCTAACAGATAGGTGAACTTGATTTGTGTAGAAAGTGAAAAAAGTTATTATATACCACTAATTAAAGATTGTTATGTTTACAAAAGACACAGTAAGTGCATTACTATATTTAAAAAAAATAAAAAACCAGTATTAAAAATAAAAACACGAAGAAAACACAACGCCAGAATATTGTTTTTATACAAAAACTATTTAGACAAGATAGAACCATCATAGATTAAAATAACCTCTCTAGTAATTGAAAAGGTAGCTATTAATTTTCACACTTCATCAGTCTACGTGTGATCGAATCAAAAATATGGGGGCAGAAAAAATAATTTCACGGGGATCAGGAAGCATCTGCCGCCACCTGTCAGGGAGACCCTTGATTGCGTTTCTGATTCCTTGGGGTCTCACAGACCCGTAGCGGATCTGAAAGGGTTGTCTTTTGTTTGGCATTGAACAGTTATATTGCGATAGACCAGGTGCGAAAGGGTTTCATCTTCCGTGTTCTCATGAGATGTCAGCGGATCTTGCGATTTTTTTATCAATAACGGGTTAATACGCAACTGTTCGCCATTAGACGTTGAAGGGTTATTTGTTTTGTTAGAGGAAGCGCCGGTGAATTATTGGCGGACGGGGTTTAATTTTAGAGGTATTTTCAATTAAGGTTTCTTTGAAGTAGAATAGGGAACGTGATAAGTTTAATAATGGACGGCACCTTGATCTTAATACACCTTTATTTACTTAGTGGGGTCATTTTAATATTCTACTTGCCGCCCAGACGTTATCCTCGGAATTCCATGAAATTTCTTTATGCTAGCCTGTTTAGGAACACTATACTCTTTTTTTGATTTAATAAATAGTTTATTAAGGAATACGATAGTAGTAACAAATTGTATTTTACAGATACATACTACTTTTATACATTTATCATTTAAGTTGGCAATCGTAATTACATATGAAAGTAGTGGAGACTAGCAGAATAGTTGATGCCAAGCGACTTAGTCTACTTTCCATATTAAATAATCATTAAGTGGTCAAACAAGAAATAATTATCCAGTTCTCAGAAAAAGAAATTTGACAAAAACAGTACATGAAGTTTATGGCTAGATCCTAATAATACGATTAAACAATGTAAAATAGTTTTAATGTAACTTAAATTTTATGAATCACCAATGCAGCCATAAAAAGTCTATTACTGGTCATAGGCCTACCCAAGAAAGGAGAAATATTGTTTAATTTGAATTATTGCCGCATTAGAAGGCCTCGCAATCGCAGAGCCCATTCTTGTCCTGTTGTATTTGGGCTTCGTTATTTTCAGTAGATATAATGTTATCTGCCGGTTACAATACCTCAGTCGCTTCTGACGACACCTGGTATAGGGAGGGGTACTATTCTACACTGACGGTACCTCACGATATTTTCTGTTAACAAACAAAATAGATGATAAATATCAAAATTATTTTGCATTTTCGTTGTATGTTTATTGTATAGTTTCATACCTCTAACGACGCTAATATAAACCAGCCATAAATCGAACATAAGTCTTTGAGACACCCATAAAGTTCCAGCGCTCAGGTCAGATCTTTTATTCCAGTAGACGGAGCGTGGGTGATTGAGTGCCTGGACTCTGAGCAGACGGGACTATGTTGTGAAGTCACGTAATCTGCCTAAATGCCACGAGCCTCTGTGAGTTGATGTCAGTAGCTCGCCTTTATATGTTATGCACAGGTTTTTCAGAGGCTCCTCAGACGTCAATTCAATCTTCGAAATGAAAGCAAGATGGTTCAGTATTGAGTCACGAGTTACACAAACACGTCTTTATCAATTTCAGTGCTCACGATTTGGTGATACTTATATATAGAGAAAGGAATAATTCGTTTTCTTACTCATTAAATGTAGTAGTCCTGTCTTGTGCGCCAAAGGTGGTGTGTTCGACCCCCCCCCCCCCCCAAATTTTTTTTTTTTCTAATCTGGGTGTTAAACATACGTATATTAGTAGTATATTTGTCTAATCTAACACACTTTAAGCGACATTTTACGAAACCAGATCACTGTTAGATATGTTGCGTCTCAACTACTGTAATGGTCAACAATACTGGACTTAGGACTTCCCGAGAAAAGGGAATATTGTCGATAATTCCAGAGCATACTTTTGGAGACGCAGCTTATCGATGGGAAGCTGCCCTGAGTAAATTTTAGGTTCCCGTAAATATCGAAATACAGACATGGAATTTGTGTTCTTAATTTAGCAACCGTAGCGTCACACAAGTCGCATACAACCGGTTCTATTGGAAATCACTTAGAGAGGCTCATATTAGGCTTATATTATATCCAGCAGTGGACGTCCTATGGCTGATATGATGATAATTATGATGAATTTAGCAGGAATTACAAGAGTAGACGAAGTTATCACAGTCAACAAATGATAATAGTATTTATACGAAACGAGTACGACTAGCAGCATCCATATCACGAGGATATGCTCTGCGAGTCCGACCACGACCTATCATGGAAATTCTAAGAAAAACTCCTTTCTTTCATGTAATATCATCAACATCATACCAGCTATTGGAAGTCGACTATTGGACATAAGCCTGTCCTAAAAAAGAGGTATTTGCCCATAATTGCCGCGCTGGGCAACCTTGTTGCCAACAAATCGCAGAAAGCAGCTATTGCGACAGGGATGCTACTGCCCATCTTCATCCAGTGCATTTGAGCTGCACCGTTTTGGATGGATAACTACAATCTGTCGGTTCTGGTACCTTAGTCGCCTCTTACGACACCTGGTGCAGTGGGAGGTACTATTCTATTCTGTTGGTACCTCACGGCACATATAATGATAATAAATGATATAATGTACATATTTTGAAAAGAGTATTAAGCCTAGTTAGCGGTCTGTCGCCCCGTATTCTTTGCCATCGTGTACGTTTGGGGGCGAATAAACATTCCCATATTTTTTCTCGGTACGCAGTAACAAGTTATGATAACTTATTTGTAAAGGTTCGGTAAACTTGATTGTGTAAATAACGTTGATATGGCATTTACCATATCAGAGGACAGAGGATAAATAAACGAAAATATATCATATATTTTTTTGGAACATGTATTTGTTATTTAATTTAAGACTTAAATTTACATGTGTATAACTATAAAATGTTGTACGGTTTTGTGTTTCACGTTCGTTGCTACTTATGTATTATGTACCTTATAATATCGTAGATAATATATTATTACGAAATTTCTTTTTAGCAAAGTTTTTAATACATATTCTTATTATCTTATTTCTTATTTTAAAGCAGTTTAGATTGTTTTAAATAATTACCTGTTTTTTGTTGTTGTCAGCAAACAAGCAAACTGTCTTCTTGCTCATACAAGTGACCGCGGTCAATAGACGGTCGTGTCATCATAAATTTATCACTTGCGTGTCGCTAACCCTGTGAACTGAAGATATTATGTCACATTACCCAGTAATTTCACTGCCTCTATTACACTTCAAACGCAGCACAGCAACGCTAACATTGCTATTTGGTTGTAGAAATAAGTGAGGGTGAGGTCAATGCAAACAACTTTTAAAAAAAGGTCTACCTTATGTAACTTACAAAACTTCCCATTCGCGTATATGTCACTATCGCAAAAGCCGACAATATACCAGGGTCAGATCTGACCGATTCTTACTTTAGGCTCGAGTGAGCCACATACTAAAACAAACATTCTTCGCAGTTAAGCCCAGAATGAGTAAAAAGCAGACAGACATTCATATTTATAATTAAAATTTTACTTAACATCCCATATTGATTCCGAAATAAGCTCAAAACAGAACTGAACCAATATATTAATAGAAAAGAAGATTTGCACTCGGTTTTACTAATGATGGCATTTTATTAAGTTTAACAACAAGTGAGCCTTTTATGTATTATAAGTGAGCTTAATGTATGTACTTATTATCTTAAACCTAGGTTAGGCTATGTATAAACACAGATAAACATAACATAGACCAGTCCAGAAAAAAACTATCTCTGGATTCAGTTGTCTTTATTCTAAGGATTCAAGTTATCCCAATTTTTATCAGATTTATTACATCAGTTAAGCCTTCATAAGCATACCAAAACAGAAATATAGACAAAACGTTATTATAAACGTTAATATGGATTAGATTATAATAGCGATACATTTTTTTTGTTTAATGTCTTTCAAATGCAATATACATATTTCATTTATTAAATTACATAAGGCAAACGCTATCAAGGACAAATATGTCTGTTGGGTGGTTGGTGTCATTTTAAGTGTAATAAACGCAAAAATAATAAAGTTACATTAAATCTAATACAGTGATATGTCTTCGTGATAAGTTGCTTAATGTGTGAAACAGACATAAGACAACAGAGGAATCACAAATGTAATACTTAAAAACATATTAAATACCCAACATAGAACAAAAGTAAATATTCATATTGATCTGGACGTGCATCGATCAAACGTGCCATCGAGCGTGTTAGAACATAAGTAAAAAAAAAATTATCTAGACAGCTTAGACAAGGTATAAATACAGTAGTAAACTGGTGACATAAATAAATAGCGCAACATCAGTAAGTCAGTAACGCGATAGCCGAGCGCGTTGTTTGCGCAACCACAAATGCTATTTGCTGCCGAATCCGCGGACCACTGGCGGTGTCACGTTGCCGAAGGTTGGCCAAACAGACGCAAATGTTGTGTACATACGCCGAATGCCGGCGGTGCTCGTGACGTCTTAAATGGGTCGGTTAGTAATGATCCCTTTATTGATAGTGTGGAGATTGTTGGAATAAAAGTACTAGCTTATCGGCCGTGACGTCGCTTGCGCGGTGATTTTATATGAGGGGTACATTCCCGGATTCCAGAGCTGCCGATGTCATTCCAAAAATTCTAGCTATTAGATATAGAAAGGGTGTTTGTCGCAAAGTCGTGTTATACAGACAGAGTAGAATAGTACCTTTACTTGAAACAGATGTCGTAATATACAACTAAGATACTGACACTTATAGATGGCGGTATATCCACACGAACCAGTGTAGTTCAAATGCAATTAGGCGGAATGGGTGCAGTCTAGGATTGCCCAGCGCTGCAATTATGGGAAATATTTTTCCTTTTTGGTGAGTTCTATGTTGAATAGTGGAGGCTCTACTGAATGACGTTGATGGTATAGTTCCTTTTCAAGCAGATTTTATGTTATTTATAATAAACTGCACTCCCGTTCTGATTTTAAGAGGTTTATAAGGGCGTCGAAAAACGATCCGATATATAGTCGTTTACTAATAAGCCTCTTTGCCATGATTTTTCTATGGTTTAGGAGTCAGAGGTGACAAAGGATACTTTTGATCCCAGGAACATTATGGTGGAGATTTAGACTCCAACTCACAATATATTTTGTTCTGCCTTTGATCGCTCCAATTAAACAATTTAAATAATAAGATGTCTTAGCAAATGTTCAAGTCTATTATTGATGGCTCTGATTACTTTACGGTATCATATGAGGCCGTCACGAAACAGATCCTAAAGCTATGTTTCTGCTGGTTCGTTACACGAGCTCATTATAGAGTCATTTTTGTTCTCACACAAAGAGTCACTAACATTTTTAAGGTAATACCAAATAAAAGTACCACGTGCAGAACATATGTACATCTAATAAAGTGGATAGAAACATTTTATTCAAGATGGGGTGACTATAGCTATGAAGCCTCGTAAACACTACGCACCGCGCCCGTAAAACGCCGACACGACAAATCGAGAAACTACAAAAAAACCAATATATACGAAAAGGAAGCCATATTTTCCAGCGATCTCCACCCCGCGTCCGAAAAATAGTAGATAATCTAACTTTTTCCTAACGCCCTTTGAACTTGGCAAGGCCAGCTTAAACTGACCTTTCTAACCCTATAAATGACGTCGGAAGACTCGAGCGACGCATGGGTCTTGACTCCTTGGGCTAGTTGCGAGGACGCAAGGTGGGGGCAGAAGCAGCAAATCATTACTGACAGTTGACCAGAAGGGGTGCGCGCCCCCTAAAATATGTATGAGGCTAGGAATGCCTGTTATGGTGTCCGAATGTTGATAAGCCAAGTTTGGGGCCGTGAGATTGGGTGCATTACGGATAGGAGCGCAATGATCAGGATTTGGGGATTTAGGAGTCTTCAGATTGCTTTCGATCGTTGAATTTTTTATGAACCTGCGACTATTGTGCGGCATAGATAAAAGAAATGCGTCATACTTTTATCAAATTACATTTTACGTATGGATTTTTATTACTGTACTGACAAATTGAGCAGAATGGAGAAGCGTTGAAATTAGAGGGTCTATGTCATACGTGTGCCATAGAGCTTAAGGATAACTAAGTTTATCTTCTTAACAAATTTTGGCAACGCTGCCCTATATAAAAAAAATATCAAATGAGGTTATTTTGTTATAATAAATTAAATTTTTTGTTCTAAGTGAAGCAGCGATAAATAATTGTTAAAAATTTATGATTTCTAAATAAGAATTTCGTGCTTAATATTCTTTTATATTATTTTATATGGATTTACACTTTCATTTTATTTATTCTTATTCATTTCCTAGCCTTTATTACTATTTTAAAGCTTCAGTTTGGAAACTATCTTCACATTATCGCAATTACTGGTACTATTTCCATTTGAAACATTTTTTATACTTTTACATACCTACATATGTTTGTCTGACGCTTCTGCTAGTATTGGGCAACTGTTTTGCAAAAACGAAAAGATGGTATGTGAAAGTTTTAAAGCTAAATATGGAATTAATTCTTAATAAATTAAAATTTAAAATAAGTTATTTGACTTATTTGGAATTTTAGTGTTTTATTTTAAGTTTTAGTTTGTGTTAGACAACATTTTTTTTATAAGACACTGGCACATAATATATTTAAATATTGGAAATAATAAATGAATTACAACCGATATGAACGTTCATACTTTTACTAACCCATCTATTTGTGCAAAGAATCTATTATCTGTCGTGGGAAACTAAAAAAAATGACGCAACATTTTAAATCAAAACAAATATCGATCTATATGAACGTCATTGTTGCCACAACAAAGTGTCTAAATCCTTTTAAATCCGAGAAATAGGATTCGGTGAAAAGAGAATTAAAAAAAAAACTATGCTCGTTGACTCTTGCAAAAAGTTTCAATAGGTTGGGTGTCAAAAAAAAAGTTTGAATGTCGCTCGCAGTGTAAGCTACCAAAATACTAAATGCGAGTGATTGTGTTTATTTTTTTTGTATCAAATAGTTTTGTGAAAGAGTTTGAAGAGTTGTAGTTGGCCGGGATTTGTCATTGTCACCATTGCAATAAGTTTTATAGGTTATGTTTTAAAAAACGGACTCCCCGTTCAACGTTGCTTTAGACTTGTCTCTTTTATTACTATTTCTAGTTTCAATTGATTGATAATTATTTAATATTTGCGCGTAAACATTTACAAAATCTCATATATATCATATTTTTTGTTTATCGGTACCTTCCAAAATTTTATTATGATAGGTAAAATTTCAACAAAGAAGATCGACTTCAATATCAAAAAATGCTTGCATAGTTTGAGTTAAAAAAACCTGCAACACATTGTACCCAGCTTGTATTAAAAATAGTTTTTGAAATCGGTTTACAATTCTCGGAGATGTCAAGTACCATACATACAAAAAAAATATTGTTAAAATTCCATGCAATCAATTAAATTTATCTTTTGTTTTTACTTTTAACCGACTTCAAAGAAGGTAGAATTCTTAATTTGACTCTTTCTTCAAATAATACAAGTTAATACAGTTTTTTAATACCATAGCCTAATTTTACTAATTCGATAACCCTCCCATCTACCAAAAAAACTAGATCAAATGACCCCACACATCCAAACGATTATACAAATATGATTAGTGTTGTACCAAACAATATATCACATAAACATTTTACCCCAAAACACGGCGTTTTAACCCTATTTCCGCCGATGGGGTGTTTTTTGCCCCAATTGACAAAACATTGTGATTTTGCCAATTTATTTATAGTGTCAAGAGGCGATTGCTGTGAAATTCCCGCAAGTACGATTCGAGAATTCTCATGACCCTAAACGACCCTCTGTGTTATTTATGATGCTGATAGTTTTTTATAAACACTAATGAGCAGTAAATTGATGAGTTTATGCCTTTGTCGCTGACACACTACGTGTGTGTGTTTTATCGGTAATATTATGTTCGAGGTATTATTTGATACTTAAGCTTTTAAGTTAAGGTTGAATATGTTTGTTTACGTAGATGTATTATATTATATTATACCAAACTGTATAGCTCGATTTTGTTTCCATCCGTTTTAAAATTGACTCTTACCTCGTAATGAAAATGATTTTGTAACTACTATTTTTAATGGCATTAATACGTGGTTTATTTAACATTTTACATTTTTTGTTCAAAGTTTCGGTTACCTTATAGTAACCCTTCTGAAAAATATTTTATTAACGTTACATTTACCGTTTGTAATGCTAAATATTAATATTTCGTAGCGGATTGCAAATCCACCAGTGTCTACATAGACCCTTTCTAACAATAGCAATCTAACCCTTGCATAGATCACGAACTAGTTTTATTATTTTATTAATTTGAATGTAGCGATTTTTGCGTATACCTGATCAGTGACAATGGGGTAGCCAAATCCGCCATTCAATTTTTGCATAGGGGATTCTATTCTAATGTTTTGTTAAAATATTTATAAAGAGCACGTAGAATCGGCAGATGTGTTGCTTTGAAGCACATTATTATTTGTGTCTTTGAAAACCACCGCAAATCAACTTCAATACGGAATTATTTAGTTGTAAAATATCAGCCAATCCCTGTATTTTAATAAAAAATATATTTGACCAGCCTTAATACCACATACATTAAAATAAATCCTTTAAACGGCAAGGAGATAATTAATGTTAAACGTTTATTTTATTAGATTATTTAATATTCTTATACATCCTGTCCATTGATTGTACATTTCTTTTGTGATGTAAATAATCCAAGTGATTTCCTTATCTGATATCGCACAAAGGGTTCAAATTAGGCGAATAATTGAAGTGCGCTAGTCGACGGCACATGTCAAGTAGAAAATCATTACGTTTAAATCTTATCTCACATCTACAAACAGAACCGCAAGAGCACTTCAAACCTGGTTTGTTTCCTCACATTTTTTTATTACGACAAATTTATTATCTTGATAAACCTATTTTTAGAACGCGTTCAGTCTACTATTTTATTTCAATAATTTCACTTCAATCGATTATGCTTCAATTCAAACATGGAACATTTCTAACGGCTTGTTATTTCCGCACTGATTTATGACCAGAGACAAAGTTTAAAAGCCAACACTATTTTTTTCTTAAATATTTGTGTTGAATCGGGTGTTTTATTTGTATCGAAAAATTCGCAAGGGTCCCGCGGCGGGAATGGGTTTCGTTATTACTATTATTAGAAAAGTAAGTTAGTGTTGCCATTGTTCAATAATGAATTATTGGGTCGGGACGTTTCAGGTACATTAGGTAGCATGTGAAGGGTTAGATGGCATTGTGCAAAATGACAGTTCGAAGTTCACACGTGAAAGTGCAGTCAGGTAGTACAAGAACATATATTGCATATTTTGAAGATACATACAATTATTTCCAGTGGCTCTGTGTCTATGATCGGTGTTAGTTTACTTAAGTGCTTTGCGAATCAGTAGATAATTGGGTAAGTGTAGTTATTTTATATTTTCATTTGATATGTTCAAATACTCGCGCAAATACCGATGTAGTAACTTTAAATTGGGTAGAAATTGGTTGTAGAAGTTTGGGTAAGAGTAATAGTGACGAAGTAACCTTTAAAATAGGTTCAGTCATTTTTTAGTATATTTGTTACAAGCATTGAAAAATTCCCACATCTCAAACATTGACCCGACTCCTTGGTAAGTCGCTTAAAACACTTGTGTTACGGACGTCACGCAACAAAGGAATCACAAATATACTACTTATATACATTTATTTAACACCCAGATTCAGAATAAACACAAGTATCATTATATAAATAATTGCTCGTGCTTACAAATTGACAGATACAGTACCGCTTTATTTTTAGTATAGAAACAGATTTTATTAGAACACTAATTAATTCTCTTCAAAATGACCATGAAATAATTTTAAATGACTTTTGAAGCGTACTTATGAATTTACATACAAAATTTAAACAAGATGCACACTCAACGTATGCTTTGAAATACCTCAATTATTCAAACCTAACGAACCACGCGTGCAACCTCGGCGTAACCCTAAACTCCTCGCCTTTTGTCTGCCCTTAATAATACGTTTTTGTTAGTTAACCCTTGACGCACCGTTAATTCTTGAGCCGTACCTGACCCCGCCGGTACTTCCTGATCTGTTATCCATTTCTTGGGGACGCCGTCTCGGGAGTGCGTGTGCGCAGCTATCGATCGCGATTCGATTTTTAGTGAGTGATCATATATTGTGCAGTTGGTGTGTTTAGTGGTTTTGTGCCTCGGTAAGTGAAACTATTATGTACTTACTATGCCTAGCGCTGGTTTTATTTTCTGATTAAAGTAATAAGTATTATTGTGATATATTTATTTTTTATATTTACTAGGATAAGAAAAATTTGCTAACTTGCGATTTGACATAGCTAAACTGCACGGTAATTTCTTGAATGTTAAAAAAAAATCTTTGAAATTTTTGTTTTAAATCAGTTAATGGTTAAGTTTACCATAATTTAAAATAAACATCGCATCGACCACGAATTACTTCACAAATAAATTCAACATGAAAAATGATTTTATTTACGATATACTTTTTTTGTTCTTAATTAAATCTAAAATTATAAAAATTGTGCAATAAAGCTAATTCAACCGTATCTACAATTGATACTTGAGTTTATCGCAGAAACCTTTTTGTTAATACGTAAGAAAATTTTGTTAATGTTCATACATGTTTCATGTAAAATATTAATTAATTTTCATTTATAAATTAGTGATTATTTTAAATTGTCTTTATGTTTCTTCCCTTTCCTCTCAAACATGTCCACTATAACCCAAATACGCATCTTTACGTCACCCTTCTACATAAATTTGTAATAATCGCCTTTATCTATACAATTTTCCTTATTACTCCCTGTACCGTAATATAATATACGTAATTTTATTCATACACATCGAAATAACAAACACACTTCCATATGTCAGCAGTTTCCAAGAGACAATAAAAAAGCCGGACTCGTCAGAGCTCGAATGCTCTCGGAACACGGCAGCAAAGGATGATACGCTGTTATTTCCAACATATTCCAATATATTATTTTTTATTGCCCCCCCCCCCCCCTAGTGGGAGTGGGAGGGGGGGCGACGCCGCGTCATGCGTGATATTTGATATAAAGTTGGAACTCAACTTCGTTATGCGATATTCTTTTTATCAAAGGACAATGGTTTGGAGACGTAACATATTTTTGAGTAGATAGTGGATATTTTCCTTGGGTTGCTTGGATAACTCCAATTATGCAGGCATGTTTGTAGCACGGGTTTGTTAGCTGGTGATTTGTGGCGTAAAGAGGAGCTCGTTTGTTGAGCACGCTCGGCTGATGTGATTCCTCGGCTCATTATTTGTATGTTACGTTTGATTGTGAAGTTTCTTTGCGTCAACATTTTAGGTATAAATCGTATACTACCGTACTTTAATTCATTTTAGAAACTTAAATGTTCAATTAATATCATTTTGTTTACTATATTATTAATTATCAATCTTACCTTATTATATATTTTTTGTGTTAATTAAAGTTTATTTAATTTCCGAATGTATTTTGTTCTTGTGTTTATAAAGATTTGGACGCAATTTTATTCATCATAATTGCGTCTTAATTTCACTTGTTGAAAGCTGTGTGACATATATAGCTTGTAATCTCAATTTGATTTAATTTGTATTGAAATTGTTGTATTATTTGTGGTTAGTCTCATATTATTTTTTATACGTTTCAAGACCAAACTAAACAAAGTATTTTGCTCGATTTGCTTAACATGAATCTCACAAAGCTCTCCGCCATTTCACATGCTAATAAAACCCGGGGTAAATAAAACCGGGGGTGGCTGTGGGGGCGGTCAGTGCCCGTCGGACCCGCCCCCAGCCGGACCTCCAGCCACGAGCGGGGGTCGAGCCAGCCGTACGACGTAATTATCCGACAGCTTTATTCGTCAGCGTTTTTCAAGTTATTAAGATAGGGCATTCACTATTTTGAAAATGTTTTGGAACATTTTGGCCATTATTCGTTTTGTATTATGACTAATTGATGAATATATCTTCGTCCGCATTGTATTTAATAGTTAAGGGATATCTTTAATAATTACTTAATTAGCTTAATATATTTAGTTTTGTTAATGTTTAATGATTATAATTAATGTAAAAAAATAATAACACAATGTATCTTTAACCGGTGAAATGTGCGAGTACATATTTTACGAGCGATAAATTTTATTGTTCGGTTAAGGTTAGATTGTTTGTGAAAATTCTACCTACTACAAGTAAAACTACGTAAGTACAGTACAATATGACGTATGACTGGCCCGATGGCACCTACTGTAGTAATCCTGTCTTGTGTGCCAAAGGCCGTGGGCTCGATTCCCACCCAGGAAAATCTTTATATGATGATATTTATGTTTGTTCAGGTTCTGTCTATGTTAAATATATGTATTTAAGTAGTTATATTTGTGATACCTCTGTTGTCTGATGTCCATAACACAAGTGCTTTAAGCGACTTATCACGAAATCAGGTCAATGTATGAGATGTTGTGGGAATTTATTATTTTTTACAGTAAATTCGCGTAACATTGAATTATTGGACAAGCTTTGAATTATTTTTTCGTTTACTATAAAACATATTCAGCCGCGAATTAATTTTTAATCGATTGCAAAAACTGTTTTCATTGATGAATCTGAGCCGATATTTTAAAGATTAATATTTTTATTCTATATAAAAAGGACATATCAAAGTTACCCGGATAGTTCAATGCTACACGGATTGGCTATATCAAAGTAAATTTTTCCACTATATAGTATTGTGTTTTAAATATTTGTATATATATCCTGGGATAAATAAACTTTTATACAAGTACTGGTGCCGTCTTAGACAAGAACGAACGTTGCGGTCAGCGAGGCAATCCCTTTTGCTTAGGGAGGACCCTTTTAAATAAATCTTCCCTAAGGCTACTTTGTTGGCTTAAATTTATGGGTTCTAAGATAGGGCTTGAGTTCCTAGTTGTATTGATTTAGTAGTCGTGGTTTGACCAAGTATTAACTATATTTATATTCAGTAGAAAAAAGCGAAGATCACCCTCCGAGCCGTAGGTTTTTCAGTGCTGGATAAAGGGTTATTGGGACAGGCGTTTAAGTAATCGCAAATCAATTTTACACGACGGGAATGTTCCATTTTAACACATTAGCTGTTCACAATGATTGACGCTTTACATTTTAATACCTGTATATATAACAACATAAAAGAAGCCGAGGGGTTTCGGCAGAGTAGATTTGTATCTTCCTCTGTACAAGGTGTCGTAAGAGGCGACTAAGGTACTGGAACCAACAGATAGCGGTTTAAAAATACCACTGCAATAATAATATTCTAAAGCACGTGGAGATGACTAAACTTATTTTGTAAGCCAAGTGATTTCTTAATTATTAGTCGTAAACCTAGGACAATAGACAAAGATCTTCTGCATTGGTCCTTCCCTAATTGTACTGACATAGCGTGGTGTTCGTACTACGAGTCACAGCGAAAAGAATTCAAAGGATGATAGTAACAGTGAAATAACTTGGTAAATGTGATATAATATCTTCAGGTCACAAGGTTAGTAGCGCGCTGGTGATATCTTAATGATGATACGAGGTTCTTCCGGCTGCGGTACTTACTTGCTACCAAATGCTTGTTTTTTGACTTAGGCTTTAATAAAATTGGCCGTTAGGTACCGGCAAAAAAGAATTGTACCTCTCCCCTCCCCCAAAACCGACAGATGACGGTATATCCATCCAAATCATTGCTGAACAAACATACAGGATGGGGAAAGGGCAGCAGCATCCCCGTTACGAGAGCGACGCTCTGCAATTATCAATACGCTTGCCCAGCGCGGCATTTCCCCCTTTCCTGGGGAGGCCTATGTCCAGCAGTAGATTTTCAGTGGATGGTGTGACGATGATGATAATAAAATTCGTATAACATCTAACAATGACCTGGTTGTGAGTATCACATCACAACAGAGGAATCACAATTATATTACTTAAATAAATATTCAAAACCGGACACAGAAAATAAACAAATACTCTCCATTTAAATATTTGACCTTCGGCACATAAAATGGCAACACTACCGTATGCGACATCGGGCGCAAGTTGATAATAAATCTAAATTGGCCAGAGTTAAGACTGTTTTTTCTCAAATTGAGACAAAGAAAGTTTTAAGTTCACATATGTACCGTCAAACTAAATCGCTAATCCCTCCCTAAGGCAAAGGTCCCAACACAATTACAAACATCTATAGCCGACTGACCCTAATGCCCTTCTTTATCTTAACGCGTTACCCTCTAAAGCAAGTTAGGTGGTCTCTAAATTAGTGTGGGGTACGGTGCATCCCCCTAGACCCCCGGACCCCGGACTCCCAGCTACAAATGTCGCGGTCAGTACCCCCCCAGGCACCCCCGGGGCCCGAAAACTATTACTCAAGTTGGCGATAACGAAAGGTTAGGATTTAAACGTCCGTTCTTTGGGACGACGTCGGTTTACTGCTTTGGATCGTGAAATTAGTAACGGAGGAGTTGGTATAATAAACCGAAGTAGTCGACGCCATTTGTAAATAGATAAAAATATATATATAAAGTTATTAATATGACCTCATGCAAAGGTCGTCTGCATTAATACGTCACTCCTATTTTTACTGACAAATATCAGTTTTTGTATTGCTATGTTCCGGTTAGAAGTGTGAATAGGCAATGAAGTTACTGGGTAATGTGACATAATATCTTTAAGTCACAAGTTGGCAGGCGCAAGGCACGCGCTGTGCTGTCACGCAGACTCTAGACTTGTTTGTCGACCTGGTCTAATAAAAAAGAATTGTGACACCCTGTCGAAATAGCTATCTTGAAGATATTTTTTAAAAGAAACACCTCATCCTTAAAGTTTTAAGGTCACGTCACCGTTGTAAAATGTTTGTTTACGTATTCTAAAATATTGTTTTCCATTTATATAAATAAAAAGCTGAGGAAAAGAAGACTGACTGACTGAAATATCGGCTTAGGGCTTACATTATAAGGATTAGATACTTAAAATTTTGCACAAGGGTTCCTTTTATAACGTAAAGGAGGTCTATTGGGTCCTGTCGGAAGACCAGCACTGCAGTGACATCCTACACGATGCCGCTGTAGCTTATGCTGAGGTACCTTCTCATCTTAGCATTATTGCACATTCTCCGCTTTTTCTTTAAGTGCTACTTAATTATATTGTATTAATTTATATTATTGTTTTCATTCATTTGTTTTGTTCGGTCAATAAATGTTTACTTTCTTTCTCTAAGAAACGCATTTTAAGAATTCACCCCATAAGGGTCTCAGTCATCAGGGCCTTAAGGGGTGAATTTTCAAAATGCCTTCCTTGGTGGTGAAAAGTTAGTTTGAAAGTTCTAAAATTTGACGTGGGTGATAGCGCGGTGCAGTGTTAGTTATATATAAAAACTAGCAGACCCGGTCACGCGTTACTGTGGCTAAAGTTATTGTTATATTACATTGAAGTATACGATTTAAGAGGAATGGTAGGAGAACATCAGTCACGGGGATCACCATGCTTTTTACATAGATGGTATTTCTTAAAAATATATGGTGGTCAATTCTAGTACTTACTAACTCAATCCAGTCGAAAAGTGTCGACATCTGTTAGAATCTTTTGGAGTTAACAGATAATTGTAACTGTCAATTAATCATAGACAAATAATTTGCAATTAAACAAAATTGCGACTATATATTGCTATATAAACTATCATATCTCTCAAGTTGGAGCAAACTACATATGGTGTGAAAATTTTATTCTAATCGGTTCAGGAGTCCATCGAGGACAAACATAGTGACAGGAGATTTATATATATAAAGATAAGATAATATTTTGCGTCACGGTGTTTGTCCGGAATGAACTTTTAAACTACCGAGATGATTTGCATTCTTACTGTGTTCAGTTCAATACGACTAGAAATATATATATATATATATATATATATATATATGTAAAGAAATAATATTTCTTTAATTTATGAACGACATTGAATGACATTGACAACTGACAAGCGCTAAAGTCTGAGGTCAATGGACAGTTGAGAGGTTATTAATTGTATTAGATTATTGTGATTTAAGATAGATAAATAAGAATAATTGGTGCAAGAATAGACTTTAATTGTATTAGATTATTGTGATTCAAGATAGATAAATAAGAATAATTGGTGGAAGAATAGACTTTAATTGTCGTTTCTTCGTTTTCAGGTAAAGTTATAATAATAGGGTAGTTAAATAAGTTATTTGTAAAATTATATAATAATATTTGTAAGAAATTAACGAAATAAATCTTCGTTTTCAGAAGCAACGCATAAGTTTATTTTAACCTAAAATAAAAGAATAAACAATATATATATATATATATTATATCTGAATTTATAGTCACAATATTTTATTCATGATCAACATGCAAGAATAGTTTCTTTTTGCTGACGCTGGTTGGTTCATTAGCGCCGGATACTACAAAGGCGATGTTGGTGGATCCTTTATGACCACCAGTTGTTATTGCAAGTTCCTTTCTGGTGGGTCGCGTTATGAACCTGCAGTAAACGTACGTCTTATGACTCACCTGATGCCGGCAAACTAGTTTAAGGAAGGACATCAGGTTCATATGTATTATCTATAATTATTCTATAGCACTTCCTTATTGGAAATATTAATGTTATTATTACTACATTATTATTATTATTTTATTGACAACATATTTAAAAAGTGCTTGTAATGGGTCTTCTTGAATAAAGTATATTTGACCTTCACATTGACTTTAAGACTCCACGTATGATAAAAATTATACTATAATAATTTTATTATTTGCGAATTCCGTACAGTAGCTTAATTAAACATTAAACTTATTTCAAACTAACGGTGCGGTTTAATTATAAAATATTAATTAGCCTGTGTTACTAATTCTAATATTCTGCCTATATATATTTATCTGCCAGTAAAAGTCTCATTAAAATCGGCCCAGCCGAGCCGAGCTTACCACAAACACTACAACAAACTACGAGTATTATGTATCTGTTAAAAATGCTAATCATCACAAACATATTATTTTTCAAAAGAAAGAAACCTCTTTGCATTTGCAATAGACATAGACAATAGACTTTGTTAGATATTGTATATCCAATCTCGCCGCAACCAGCTCGTATATGTTTTATATATCCAGTTATATGTTTACATCCAGTGCCCCTACTGCACCCGCTCTGGACGGCTACAAATGTCGCGGTCAATGTGGGGTGGGGGGTGCACTACCACCCACCGAAATAGGGGCGAGAGTTGTGTCGACTTACATTTAATATTACCAAATAATTCGCGGGAATTAATTTTAGTTGATTATATAAATAATATTAATGCTACTCATGCTCATGATTTGAAATAGTTAAGAGTTAATTTAAATTTAAAATTTTCACCTATTGAAATCTAGGGCGGTCTAGGCCACTTAAGTGTATGGCTATCGGATCAATGGTTTTCTATGCTTTTTCAACAATGAGACCCTATCACATACAACTATACTGTAATTTAACTTACATTTGTAAATATTTAACTCAAACTCAAAATATTTTTCCTTATCATTATTCTAGTAGGCTTATTACAAGCATAAAAACAATTATATTTCAAAACCTTAGTACTCGATACAATTATACTCATAATACTGATGACCTTGATGACCCTACGGTATCATAAAAATAATCTAACATTTGTAAATTGGGCCTACCTTAAACTAGTCTATCGGCACCAGACGGTTCTTAAAACTAAGTATAATGCAGGTTCAATACACGAGCCACCAGGAAGGAACCTGCAAGTAAAACTGGTGGTGGAACGTTTCCATGATGACCAAATAGTCAGTGTTAATGGAACCATGACTGTCGATGGCACTAACAAATCATTGTCTTGAAGCTACGTTAAAGTTGTTCAATCAATTAGGAATGTGACATCAACAAGCTTTGTGAAAAATTTATAACATTGTGCAAAGATGTGGTTATGTGAGTTTTTAGTTTATTTATATTGTGTGAATAATTTTAAATAAAATAAAGAGACTGGAATTCGACTGGAGTTCAAAAAATAACTTTTTGGACTCAATAATAACAAAATACAGTAGTATTAGAAAGAGTGGGATCGTTTCATATCTGATTAAAGAAGTTAATAATCCTTGTTATTGTTTGATTAATTTGCAAGTACTATAAGTAGTGGCTATTAATGAAATCTTTCACTAACAGGTGTATTGTAATGAAAAAAAATTAACATTATATTTTTTTGGAAATTCACCGTAACATTTTTTAAAGGCCTTTAAGGCCTTCTTGAATTTAAATTTTACATATCGCATTCGATGTTTTTCTCATACAGATCCACAAAAAGAAATATAAAATAAAAAAAAATTGAATAGAGACCTAATTTGACATAGTAGGTAATTTATGACTAGAACTAATTTTACTAAATTTCATTTCATTATTTTAAGATATTTTTCCTATCATTACCACGCTGGGCAGTCGTGGTGGCAGTTACAGTTTGCTTCTCAACGGCCTTTCCGTTAACACATTAAAAGTTTTATTAGATTGGTCGAATATTTATTTGTATAAAAATATCGATAAAAGTGTCACATCACTAGAACATACCGTCCAATGCCAAGCGACGCTACGAAAAGTAGATATTACTTAAGTTTTAGCTGAGGTGTTTATAAAAATGTACAAGTTTATACTTTTGTTTGTGACTCGACTTTTACAGAATTTGTACGTTAGAGTAAACAGCGGTGCGATAGTCAAAGCTAACTTCGGTGTTACGTTAAGTTTTAATAATTAAATGGAAGAGTCATATTTAAAGTATCGCATAAAATTTTATGTAAAAGTAAGTTTAAATGTTGTACTAAATAATAAAAAAAAATTCTAACATTTAAAAAAATGAATTTTAATGTATATCAGGTTCCATTCGAGCTATTGTAAGTAGAAGTATTTTAGCTATCTTTTGCAAAAATTATAATAACCGGTTTATTAGGTATGAAACACACAGCGCATACCGACTGTACTTCCACGGCTAGGCGCAATTCACCCGAATTTAAAATATTCCCAAATGACGGTCGCTCAAGCCAAACTCCATGTCTTAGAGGCGCCCTTTAGTGACAGTCGTCATCCTCGTTCCGATTTCGAAGGCTCGTTAACGAGCGGTTTGGTCTCTTTCCCCCTGGAGCTGGAACTAACATCGAAGTCATTCGGTTTAAAAAAACCGGCCGGGGCAATGACCCCACAGACAACAGCCCACTCGACTTCGCGGAAGATTTTCCCTTTCCGCCATCTAAACAAGTTTAATAACATACTCACATCTAATAAATCGCAAAAAGCCCAGCTTGTAAAAATAACACTATAATACCTCCCATTACGCTCGATTTAATTGGATCAGACAAGTCCATTAATCCGAACATCGATATCGAATATCAAAAAATAACGAGCCTGTTATACATAGCGTCTAAAAACGGGGATACAACCCTTTTACATAATAACATAACAGACTCAATAAGGGAGCGAAGTTGCAAAAATGCCGGCCAAACATGCTAATACCCTCGTAAACTAGCTGATGCTGACCGATATATATAGACACCACCCTACCCCCTCCAGCTTTGTTAATCCAAACAAAGTTAAGGGGGAGAGGAAGCTGGCCAGAGCTCAAGTTAAACTGGATGCGTAGAAGCAAACGCGGAATCGCGCCATTTGCGTTTATCGGCCATTTGGCCAGTTTAGGTCCCGATTCTAATTGATCCATATTCTGATAAATTGCATTGGGGATATATTACTTCTGGATGTTGTGTATATGCCAAATGACTTTGTGTATATTTTAATTGACTTATCTATATATAACTAATACAAAATTATTTTTATATATTTAAAGCCCTGACACAGAACAAATACAAATATTAACATATAAATATTTATCCTGGG
Organism: Heortia vitessoides; assembly: GCA_020976665.1. NCBI lineage: Eukaryota > Metazoa > Arthropoda > Insecta > Lepidoptera > Crambidae > Heortia > Heortia vitessoides. The sequence goes on from JACJUM010002929.1 coordinate 14,039,823, forward strand.
TGAAGATCGAACCCACAACTTTATGTCTTACATATGGATCACTACCATTTGTGCCATCTGGTCCTCCATTAAAAACGTAAACCACCATATTTTTGTTGGTTGATAATTACTGAAGAGTAATCAAACGATATTATATAATATAGGAAATATTTGATTCGGTATCTGGTAAGCATTTTGATTGCGGTGTAGAGACTAAAAACAGAAAATACCATAGGTTTGGAGCGTGAGACAAACTTCTAGAATTGCATTTGAACCTATTCTTTTAAAAACGATACAGTAAAGAATCATAGACTACAGAGTTCTAACCATTTTGAAAATAGAAAAACAATTCAATTAAGCGTATGTTGTATGAAAAACAAGATACAATAACCCCTTCTAAATATAAACGTAATGGAGTCTTTCTAAGTATTCAAACTAATAAGCATGGCGTCTACAAAAATACAAACATAAAAGTAGGAGCTTGTAACCGTGCGGCGGTCACCATCGCAACTAATACTAGGCAACGGTGTTTGACTCTTAACTCCCGGTTATAAACTCTAATTTGCCTTGGCAGAATGGGGAGATACAAAATAGCTGCCCCGCTCGAGAATTAAAGCTTCTAGATGGGAATTATCTAAATATTTGATATTCTAGTTAAATTATTATTTTTTTGTAATTGTAATTGACTTATAATAACATTTACGCGTTCACTACTAATAAAAAAACATTAATTTAATGAAACTTTAATTGATTTAAATCGCGGTTAACTTCTTCACACGTTTTCAATAAATTTTCTGTTTTAAAAAATGAAACATGCTAGTCGTCGGTCAAGGAGAATAGTACTCTATACCAGGTGTCGGACCGATGGTATATTGTGTACAAAATATTGACATGTTTTGTAGAAGCATTTCACCATATTTTCAAAATCTAGTTTATCCCTGATTTTTTTAAATGAGGACTCGAGCTATTAAGAAAACAAAAAAACGCACAGTTAACCTTCATGTGGTATTTAGTTGTAGAATCAACTGCATATTAGTAAAAACAAATGGTTAAGCTAGTAAAAACACTTATATAACTTAGTAAACATAAATGGTTAGGCCTTTTCTACAAGAAGATTTGTATAACAAAAATTTTTGCAGGGTACCGTGCCTTCAGATTGTAATCAGTATTATGAACATTTTAGAATAGTAACACCCCCTGTGCCAGGTGTCGTAATAGGTGACTAAAGCACCGAAACCGACAGATGTCGGTGTATCCATTCAAAACGGTACAACTCAAATGCACAGGGCGGAGATGGGCAGCAGCATCCCCGTCGAGAAAGTTGCGCCTTCCGATTGCCAACACGCCTGCCCAGCGCGGTAATTATGGGCAAATTCCCCTTTCTTGGCGTGGCCTACGTCCAGCAGTGGACTATAAATGGCTGGTTTGATGACTATGAACCTCTTAAATATTTATTTGAAAAAATCTACCTGTTTCTGGCTTCAGGCGGAAACCTGCATTTCCTTTACCGGGGGACTACATTGCCGTTGTGCTAAATCCTTAGTAGACACATCGAAATATTCTCAGTGTTCCTTCCGCGTTTAGAAATCAGTGACTTCTCTTCAATTTTGTGGGTTAAATACCTACAAAAATTCGAATATCAAACTTTTACAAGTTTGCCAAGCAAGCAAGTTTCGATAACGAAGAAATAGTCACTTAATTATTATAAAGGTTTTATGGATCAAAAAATGTTAAATACAAATATAATATTAATATGACGACTTCAGCTGATTGAGATAAGTTAATTTTTTCTAGTATATTATTGTCTTAAATTAAAATTCAACATTAAATTTAAGCATAAACCCACTGAAATACTTAAACATTCTTATTATTCAGCTATTTATATAGTTTCAAAACTTTCAGTAAGTTTATGCGATTCGTAATCAAATTAATTCTGATGTCGCATCCAGGGGAGCCATCATCCCGGCCTACGAAGGTAGTGGGACAGTTAATATATTTGAAGTAAGGTAGAAAAAAGGGTTCCCTGTGCTACCTTTGTGCGGGGATGCCCTTTAGTGGGATCTAATAAAACCTTGTTACGACCAAAGGGATACCAATCCCAATATTGAAAGTGTTCTTTAACATGATACGGAATTTAGGGACTTCTTTCCAATATTAAATCGGGGAATCTCTTTATGGTAACGTTGTAATGGTGTATAGTTTGCATAAAATAATGTTTCTTTGGTTTTCTTTTGTTATTTTCTATAAAGATAAACATGCTGGTTCACTGTGTATATTGTTCTATTTACGGCAACTTAAAATTTCGTATTTCTAATTCTTTACAGTCTTCATATAATGATGTAAAGTTATTTTCATTCATATTACTTCTATTTATTACTACTAGTAATCTTCCAATTAAATCATAATTTATCCTTTTCTTAATTTCGAATTGATTAAATTTCTCATTATTGTTATTAATATTTTTTTAACGTTTAATAAGATTAGAAAAAATATAATCACTATAGACAGTAAATGTTTACTTTGTTTCAGTATAGTAGTACAGTACAAATGTTTATTTTAAAGAATCTATTGCATTTCTAGTTCGTCTTTACAATAATTTTAAATTTCAAATTTTACGTCCCTTACCATTTTTCTGAATCGGGAGCTTAGCCACATTATTGTGTATGTTGAATTATATCAATGAATTATATAATTATTCGTGTACGTTCGCAATTAATTTAAAACAATTATCGTAAATGTTGTCATCCAGTTTTTACTTTCAGATGGAGTGTTTTAATAGAATGTTTTAGGTGTATTAATTTTTCATAAATAAAATAATATATGACGGTTCTTGATCAACTGAATTAGGTAATTAAAGACAGTGTGCATTTATTTCCGATGTTTCGCATATTGACTTCGATAGATAATCGAGAAACTTGACCTTTCAGTTTTATATTGTGCCTGAAACAAAAACGTCGATGAAAATGCGTATAATTTAGTGTGACTTTGGCAGTCGCAAGAAGTTACAAGAAGTGAGGTGTAGAAAATATCACTTCAAATTTCAATGGCACCTGTCGGCACTTTTTTATTTGTGCTACCATATTTATCCAATAGTTTCAAAAGCAATCAACCAATATAAGTGTCTCAAAATTTCGCAATCGACATTTATAATTAAGTGCCAGCTGTGTATTCAAAATGGAATGTTGACAGATTTGATATGATCTGCTGCATTGTATACATTGTCCAGGATATTTGATTAATTGAATATAACAATATAATACCCTATACTATAGGATGTCAATCCTAAAAGTAGCATAGGTTTGACGTAAGCATGCCTAGCATTTGGCTAACTTTTTAATTAATTCAGCTAATTAATTCATTCGACATCTCATAAATAGTCCTGCCTGCGAGATAAATCGCTGAAAGCTCTTGTGTTACGGACATCAGGCAACAGAGGAATCACAAATGTAATAGTAAAATACATATTTAACGTAATCACAGAACATACACAAATATCCATCACATAAATATTTGTCCTGAGTAGGGATCGAACCCACGACCTTTGGCGCATAAGATAGGATCCCTATCATTTGCGCCATCGGGTAGATTTGCATTAAACACACGTCTATTCCTAATAAAAGAGCTTCAAATCTTACGTCTCTTACATAGAACGCGTTAATAAAACTGAATACTAACTACATCTTAAACTCTTCCATTTATCAGAACACGTCAATCACTAGACCAATGACCACGATAAGACGGCCATGTTTGGATGCACGATGCACCGGAGTATTGCGCATGCGCCGCCGGCCGTACCTGACCGCCGCCGGACACTGATCAATATTAAAGTCCAGGGAGGATGCCGGGGGATGACTGTTTGTCTGTAACATATTATATGGAGTTGTTAATACCACCTTTGTTTGTTTTATCCGGTTTTTATGCAATGCATATATATCTAAGGTATTTTTAATTAATGTAATGGCTAATAAACTCTCAAGAATCGAAGTGACTCTTCGACGGGTCGGGTGACGCTTCGTTTGGGTCCCTATCTTGTGCACCAACGGTCGTGGGTTCAATTTCCTTATTTATAGTCAATTTTGAACTTTAAAGATTAAGATTCTAGGTTGATCTGTTGTTGTGTATACAAAATGTTCTATGAATTTGTTAATATTTTATCCAGATTTTGATGTATAGTATGTAGAAAATATAAGTGTCTTAGAAAATCACCTCAGTTAAAAACAACTCAAGAATATATTTTTGCCTAACGAATATCAAATCTACACGAATATATTTATTAACGGGATGTATAGAATAACGAGAGCAGTATTATTATAAAAAAGAAATGCAAATAATTTAAGGGTCTGGAATTATATCAGTACTTACTTAGTACTACTTAGTCTTTATCTGAAAGGATCTAACATCGAGCTGCAAAGAGCAAGACTATAGCAGCATGCTTAACACTTTTTTCATAGTTTATAATAATATGGATTTTAAAGACAATAAATTATGTACTATCATAGCATAATATAACATAGTATAAAAAGTTAAGTACCGGCGGAGTAGAATTGTACCTCCATTTGTACTAAGTGTCGTAAGAGACGACTAAGGTACCGGTATCCAGCTGAAATTATGCAGCTTAAATACTACAGGGTAACGATGGGCAGCAGCAACCTCGTCGCGAAGTTGCGTTTTGCGATTTTCACCACGCCTGCCCAACGCGACAATGGACCCCTATAACGGGGAGGCTTTTGTACAATAGTAGAGTTTATATATAGTTAAAGCTGATATCCATCATCTGAGTATGATAAACGGTGAAGTCGAAGTCTGGTTTAGATGAACACTAATTTGGTGTAAGTTTGCTGGAATATATCAATGATTTCGTAAATTGTCTAAAAACAAACTGACTGGAAGATATATTCGAAATAATGATAATGAATCTTAGCACGGCTATTTATTCGGCGGCGCTGTATTGTCGTCTAAGTAGTCCAGCAATAGGTCTGTGCAAAAAAAAATCACAACGACACAAAGTAAATATTAAATAAATAAATTAACACGCAACATTTCATTTGTTGACCACATATATACATCACATAAAATACTCAGACAAGAAACAAATGCATGTATTTATCACATACTTACACATATGAGATGCAAGGACGCTACAAAAAGTAATGTCAAAGATTAAATTGTTATTATCAAATAATAGTAAGTGTCGTTAAAAAGTAAATAAGGCAAGGAAGTGCGAGGCTTAAAATTGTCCAATTTACTCAAGGAAGTAGTGTACAATGCAAATAAATCTTAGAAGAAGTGTACATCTGTTATAACATTGCTCTGACTTGAAAATGTTGTAGTTATTTTTAAATATGTCTGATGGTTATAACATCTCTATACTAATCCGTCTTAACTTACCTTTCTGCGGACACTACGGGGGAGGGTCCAGGAGAAATGACGACCCTTAACTAAAACACACACCAACACGCACGACGCACACATAGACTACCTCTCATACACGCTTAAGGTGGAGTGGTCTGCATCGATTATGTTTGCGTTTTGTGACTCTTTGCTTCGATATTTGTTAGCTTTATTCTGATCGGTAATTTTATCATTTGTCTGTTAAATATTCATTCTCAGTTGTTATGTGAAGAAATTAGGAATGTTATGGATGTTAATAAAATAAGAATATACGTGATTCCTTAATATAAAGATTTTTAACTACCAACATTTAGAAAATGTCTTACAAATGGAGAAGTACATATCTCACACACGCTAATGGGCTTACTATTTTTATTCGTGTCAAAGTTGGATTTATTGCGTATTATTAAACATCTACCAAAATATGATTCAAATAGGGAAATTAGAATAATATTTTGGTTTAAATTTAATTCGTTTATTTTGTTTATTTCAAGCAGTACCTTAATTAGATAATTCTTTATAAACTATCAAAGTAACTAAATTACTTCAGCGACTAGCTAAATTCATTTCTGCAATTGTTTTTTCCATGTATCTATATACATATACGAGCTATGAATTTACTTATCTGCATGCAATTATCGAATGATCATTTAGTTAATTCTTAATTAATAACTTATCTTGGATTGTTACGCCATGAATGTTTTATTTATTAGACTTGAGTTATATATTCTGCTTCTAGCTTATGTCTAGTATATATTTCTGGTCTTCATTGCATAGTGCTTTGTGTTATTGAAATCTTTAGCCTTATATTTATTATAATACTGTTCTATAGTTTGACTTGAAGAAGAAATAGCTTTTTCTTGGAGCCGTTTTTTAGTCTATCAGACATTTAGGTTTTTTTTACCTATATTTACATTAATATCTTTAATTCAATCTATTCGTTAGTTAATATTAGTGTTACTATTGTCCGGTGCTTGTTACAAGCTGTGAGCTGTATTAGGCGATTGTATTGATCTTCAAGAGTCATCATGACCTTGATGACCCTTACAGTCCTTACCGTCGAATTTATTATTATTGTCTATTTTTGGACTTTTGGCCTCAAAGCCATGAGGCAGAGTAGAGTTGTACCTCCTCCTGTACTAGTTGTCGTAGAAGGCGGATGAGGTACCGGAACCGATAGTTGGGGGTATATCCATCCGAAACAGCATAGCTCAAATGGGCAGCTCGGGGATGGGCAGCAGCATACCTGTCGCGAAAGCTGCACTCCGCGATTGCCAACACGCTTGCCCGCGCGGCAATTATGAGCAGAATTCCTCCTGCCATGGGGCGGCCTATGTTCAGCAATGATGATAATGACCTTAAAAAGTGCTAGCAATAGGCTTATTAATGTTATAGTATTCGGAAATGTATAGACTTGGAATATTGCTAAATAAATAGCAGACGATTACGGAAACGTCACCTTAACACCCACACACGCGCGCGGCTCGTCCCTCCCTCGCGTCGGTGTTGGTCCGGTTTCCGCGCGCCTGGGTTTTGTTAATTTAATTAGAGGCACAAAAAGATTAAGGACGCAGGCATTAGGCTGGTACTTTGTGTTTGCGTCTCGGTTTTATGTACTCTCCCGTTCGGTTCGGTGGAGTTTTTGGGTTGAATGGACGGGACGGGATGTGACGGTGTTTATGGATGTTTGCTCCGCGAGTTATTATAGTTGTACCGACTAGTACCTCCCTCTGTACCAGGTTCGTAAAAGGTGGTAAGATGGCGGTATATCCACCCGAGGCAGTGTAGCCCATATGCACAGGGCGGGTATGGGCAGCAGCATCCCTGTCGTGAAAACTGCAAACACGCTTGTCTAGCGCGGTAAATATAGTGACAATTTCCCAATTCTTTGGAGTCCTATGTCCAGCAGTAAACTTCCAATGGTGATAATCACTTATATACTTATTTGTCTAATTTCTTATTATATACATGTGTCTAAGGACTTATGAATGTACATTTATTTTTAAATTATTGCATATAAATATCCATGATATTTTTTCTGATGGTTTGCGTAATAGACCTGTAGTCAAATTATTTTTAAGATCAATCAATAATGAAAGTTTGGTTCTTAGTTTTACCTGCTGCCCGATGACAGATTTGATTTGTGACTCTGTCTGGCATCGTTTTATTTAGAGCAAGCAGATTTATAATCCTTTTTTAAAGAAAGTAGTCGTACCAAATTGATTAAGAAATATTTTATTAGATACACATTATCATGTCAGTTTCAAATCCCGTGTTTGAGCTTTTTTTGTTTCGTTTTTATAAAAAAAATATCTTAAAATTAGGTACAGCCGTGGGGTATCGGCATAGTAGAATAGTACATCCCTTTATAGCAGGTGTCTTAATATATAACTGAGGTACCAAAACGGAGAGTTAGCAGGGTGGAGATGGACAAAGCTGCGTTCTAGGATTGCTAACACGCTTGTCCACTGTCCAGCGCGGTATTTATGGGCCAAGGTCTTAAAGCATATTTATCAATTTCTTGAGATTTGACGTTCAAGTTTCCCAATTTTTTTTACTAAGCTTACGGTCCGTTTGATAGTAGACGTTCGTGTCATCTAAAGTATTTACCAGCGTGCGTACGCTTAGGTCACAAAGTTGACGACTTTGTGACCTGAGCGTATTATGTCACATTACACATTTATACGATCAAAACTGTTTGGCGGTAGAAATAGGTGAAGATGAGATAACCACGTAGACAAACTTTATACAAAATCTACCTTATACAAATACCAAGAAAGTAATTCCACATGAAAAATTGTTTTCTCACTGCAAACCCATTTCAGTTCATGTATTATGTAAGCACACACACCTTCAGATAATATTGTTCCCATTTTCACATCACTAAGTCGATACGCTTAGATTTCGAAAAAATACGTTCGACTCACACACTGTGTTTCTCTTGAAAACAGTTGCCCATTCTTATCGCAATACCGTTGAATATAAAAAGTAAGTCGATAGCTTACCAACGGAATTTATACTTTAGGATAACCGAAATATGTTCTAAAAACCAATTCAAATTGAGCTCCCCTCCCCCCTGGTGTGGAAACATGAAAGGGTTGCGTATTAGCATTGACACCACGTATGGGAGGTCGAGATACGCCGGTCGAGCGATCGCAGAGAATATCGTGTAAATTCAGCCCACGGGCGAATATAACGGTGGTAGTCTACGGGTTGTTTTCACATAATAGAGCCATTTTCTTTTGTTTTTTTTACGTATCCCCTCTCCTTATAGGTAGGCAGACAATGAAAACAAAAGACGGTGTTTTATTTCGGGTTTTAACGTTCGCTTTTTTGATAGCTGTTTATGTACTATGCTCGCGGAATGCTGAGAGGTTTGGTAGGCGTCAATCTGAAACTCGCGAAATGTTTTTATTTTATTTCCATAGAAAAATACGGCTTCTCCATCTACGTATAATATAAACTGGCACGACCGATTTTTCGCAAGTGACGCACTCGAAATATCGGTCGACATTTGGTACGCATAACCGATGGCAGATGGAGTCGTAAGGTTCTGGAATGAAGACCACGTACCGGCAAGTGCAGCGTAGGGCGTCCACCCGCAAGATGGACAGACGATCTGACTAAAGCCGCAGGATCGCGCTGGACACAGGCCGCATACAACCGGTCCTATTGGAAATTACTTGGGGAGGCCAATGTCCAAATGTGGACGTCTTATGGCTGATATAATGATGATGACGTATAACATATTTTTTACAAATATAATCAAATTTTATTTATATCATATTATATAGATATGATCGCGAAACTGCTGACCGAAAGACCATACAGTTCTGGAATAGAGACAACGCATCAGCAAGCGCAGATTAAGACATTGAAAAATTAGGTGTATGTTGCGCTGGATTAAGGCCACATACTACTACTAACGTATCCCAAATACATTTTCTACCTTGTGCCTACGTAAATCAATGGACGTCTTACGGCTATGATGACGCAACGAAACTTGTACATAATTATAATTTAATTGTTTTTGGCAACACAAAACGTGACTCTTCAATAAATTTTGTATGGAAAGTGTGCGTTGTGACGTCATACACAACTGACCTGATGGAACAGTAACCTTCAAGTAAAATATTAAACAATTAAAAAAGTATTGAATGAGGTTTTTTAATTTGCCATAAACCCAATTATGAGTATTGATTTATTATTAACATATCTAATTACATTATCAATCAATCGCTTATACAATAATTACGAGACTAAAACGTGTGCACGATTTTCCAACTATGAGTACAATTCCCCATACAAAAATCTATATGCAACGTACAGTCGAGCTCGATTAGAGTCTCTAACAGCATTCCAAAGAGTCCGGTAGCAATGGAAACGCGCGGAATTTAGTTCCATTCAGTTACCGTTTCCTCTCTGGCCTTTGGCAGCTGCTTTGGCTATGGTCACCATAATTTGTGATTAAATATAGACTAATCAAGACTGAATTAATACGCTGTTTTAGATAAATAGGTTCTTTGATGCTAAAAAATATATTACTATTATTATTACTTGAGTCTATAACAAAATTGGACAATAAAGATTAGATGAAGTAGACCTTATACAATGGTTGTCTGCATTGGTACCTCACTTACATCTATTTCTACTGCCAAATAGCAATGTTCGCACTGCTGTGTTTCGGTTCGAAAGGTGAGAGAGGCAGTGTAATTAATAGGTAATGTGACATAATACACAAGTCACAACGGGTAATGGGTATTATCAAAGTCACAAGGTTGGCAATACGCTAGTGATATCCTTATGATATTATGAAATTCTATAGGCTGCGGTGGCACTTACTATTACGTGGACCGATCTGTCCTGAGTTTACTTGACTTTGAAATTGGATATCAGATAAAGGAGGAATTACAAGTATAAAAGTACTTAGATACATATATATCATATAAATATTTGCTCTGGATGGGGATCGAACCCAAGACTTTTTGCGCACAAAATAGGATCACTACGATTGCATTGTGTCTGGGTGTTAATATGCATTTATATAATATATTTGTAATTCCTCTATTGTATAATATCTACAATACAAATGCTTAAGCGACTTATCTCGAAGTCCGGTTAATATTTGTGATGTGGTGGTTTTTTTTTATTGTCATAATTATTTTATTATTGCCATAAGTCATTTTGCAACATGAAACAGACTCGTTTTATTTTCCCCAATGCACGGACACTGCAGCGATCGGAAACTTGCTGAAATACTGCGCAACTTGTTACCGGTTGGTTTCGGTGCAAATTCGTAATGTTGCAGTCTTGCCTTTGTGCTTTTACACATTTTACCACTCGCTACCAACTTGCGGAAAGTGATTTAACGACTACGCAGTTAGCACGTGTGTTAATTGTGTTTGAATAAACTTTATAATCAATCATCATAATCAATATATCAGCTATAATATATCCACTGTTTGATGCCAAAGAGGAGGTACTTTGCTCATATATTTTTTAATTTATTCATAATATTTAACTAGTAGCGCCCCACGGTTTTACCCGCTTGGTTCCCATTACTATGATTATAAAAATAAAAATAAATCTCTTACTCTATATATTATCAGCTATCTGCCAGAGAAAGTCTTTTTAAAATCGGCGTAACCTTTTTAAAATTAGCCGAAACAAAAGACAGACAGTCATTTTAATATAGATTTTTTTATGTATGCATTCAACAAAAAGTTGTTTATTTGAAATCACAAAAACAGAATGCCACTCTGAGAAGGCGTCTCTGTATTGCATTTGATGTATTTTATTTTTGATAAAGGATTTATAAAAACTTGCGAGTCTTAGTTGCCTATTGCGAAAACTTTATTGTATTTTAATCAGCAGGCACTATATATAATCAGTAATTACAATTCAATCGTAGACGAGGCGGTCTGTTTGTTGATCCATTTATTAACTCGTTGGAATTCGACAATATAAAACTAGCAGATTTCTAACTACATTCTTATAATGAGCTAAAGGACTTCACAAAGGAAAAAACAAAGCCGCTAGTGACATTAGACGGAAACAAAAGACATACGTTAATGAAGAAACTAACAAAAAGCTTACTAGGACATCTTTGAATCTATCTTTTAAATGTATATTCATTTAACACATTGTAACAGGCTTTCCATTTTTATGGACTGTTTCGTTCTATTCGGTTCACAATCGTTAATGTTAATTAAATGATACGCTTTAATATAAACAGTGCAATCAAGGAATTGAGTCTGACTATATTTTGTAAAGCCAATTTTGATGGATTGTAGATATTATTATTTATTTTGTAGACAGATATTTACTTTATTCCTAAAGAATGACTGCACAAAGAATACAACTTTATTATCAACTATTGCTAGGGGTCACCGCTAGCCCGCTGAAAAGACGATCTAAAACGAATACTTGAAGTAGAGGTCAAAAAAGGGTCTCATACAAAAAGTCTTCGACATTGGTATCTCACTCTCACCTACTTCTACCGCCGAATAGCAGGGTTTGCAATGCTGTATTTCTGTTTGAAGGCTGAGAGAGGTTGTGAAATTACTGTTAAGTCACAAGGTTGGCAATGCGTTAATGACATCCTTGTGATATTACTAGCGTATATAAGCTGCAGTAACGCTTAATATCACGCGGATTATACGCCTGTTTGTCGACCTAGTCTAATAAAAAATAGAACAGTTAACACCAACTGGAGCTCCATAGCACAAGACAAAAAACAATTGGCGTCTTTGGTACTATGGTTAGGGTTAAGACCCTAATTGGGGTTCCATTAATTTATTAATAAAATTAAGAAATATTACTTAGATAAATTGAATAAAACTACTCTAAATTATACTGTAATACTAATATTATGAATTAGGAAAAAGGTTTAATTATTATTGCTATAATTATATTAACAATTATATCAATTAAATGATTAGTAAAAAGAATGTGTATTTTATATTATTTTTGGATTAAATTGGTCCAAATGATATAAGATGACAATTTGAAAGCAACTGTTAGTACACATGTACCAAATATATACCTCCAACCCATAAACGTTAGTTTACCCCAAAATTATTTCGTGTGGGCGAGTTAGACCCGAAAATAAATGCACCACTCACAGCAAAACATAAACCTCGACAAAAAAATATTTGTCCAAATTTTTCCAGTGACGAAGGGTCCAAGCGACCCCAACATTATCTACAAACCCATTCCCACATCGCCATGACAAACCGCCATCATAAGCCGAAATACGAAAAACTGGACCCGCGTAACTGTTGCAATTTGTCTTGCCGTGAAAACGTCTTCGTTTTAACCCAATACACTGGTCCTAAGTAAACTCTGGGCAAACTTAAACGACACAGTCCCTTTCTTGGCCACATTCTAAATAAATAACATCTAATGGGGAGCATTCATCAGTGCTTCCACGTTTTTAGGTGGGTAGTTCTCACTCCCCTCGTTGTCTGGTGTTTTGGAGACGAATTACCGTATATGTTCATTGTTTGGTTTGGACGATTTTGTGTCTACTTGCTCGTTGATAGAGTCTAGTATTATTTGCTGCGGCGTGGGACAAAGTACGTTAGTATAACGGTCAGATTAGCGTTGGCGAGTGCAAAGATACGAGGGGGCAAAGAATAGCGGGTGGAGGGCAGCGGGGGGCGCCTGCCACCCCCGTTGGTGTTTTTTTGTTGCATTTTTTGCGTGAGCGCGTGCAGTGTTAGGTGCAGGTAAAGGTAGGCAGCTATTGTTTTTTTGTTTTGTCGGGTAAATAAATGCTACTGTATGTATATATATATGATATAGAATATTTTGTCTGATTAAAATCTTATTGGAACATTTAATTTTTATCTTATATTGCGTAATAGCGATTTACAAATTAACTCGTACACAACAGAAACAAACAAATTCTTAGGTGATCTTGGCTGGTGTCTGCTATTTATGTGTACTATTCATCTATGTAAGAAATGGTGGAAAAGTATAGTATAGTATATAATTAGAGATATTTTTCACAATTCATTCATTCAATTCATGAATGATTGAATTTTACTTATTCTCATGTTCTATCTCTTATAATATACCTTTTAATACTGAAATAAGTGACCTTTTGAATATTATATCATATTTTTAACATGAACAGTTTTCCAACGTGTCGCCAAATAAATGTTTATCAGGAGGCGACGTCGCGCGACAAATGTCGCCCGTGACCGTTGTCACGCTCGGACATCCAACCGATAGCGGTGAAGAGGGTCATACCTAATGTTTGTTTACTCGAAAAAACAAAATGGCGGTTACATTTGTGTTAAAGGAGGTTGGACAATCGCAAAAGGGTTGGAAAATTATTTAGGTTGGCAAAAAATACATTGTTAGATTATATATCAATTATTTACATTCGTTATTATCGTTGTTAGTTGCTACACAAAGCATCAGATCAACCAATACAAATCTGTCAGAAAATCGCAATTGACGGTAATCTTTACATACAAGCCATTGAGTTCGAAATTGTCAGTGAAACATTGACATTTTGTGTAGGATGATCTCTAGCTTTGTTTACTAGCTTTTAGCTATATTGCAAATTTGCTAACATGAAATTCTATTAAAATCTGTTCACCGGTTAAGTTCAGATCTTACACTGGAGATAGGAAACAGGCATCCGGTTCGCATCATGGTAATCGTTACCATAGTCTATAGACGGTCGTGTTATCACATGAGAAACTGAGGACAGTATGTAACTTTACCTGGTAATTTTACTGATACACTACACATTATGACATTGCAATGCCAGCACTATTTGTTGCTTTTAACAAATAGGATTCAAGTACGCATGGATACGACCTTCGTAAATAGATTTTTTTTTAATATATATTGTTCATATTTCTTTTTTGTATGAATTATCTAGCCGTGTAGTACTGGCAGAGTAGAATACCACCACTCGTAAAAGGCGACTGAGGTGCCGGATCCGACAGATGGCGGTATATCCTCTTAAGGCAGTGTAGCTAAAATTCAACAGGGCCTGGATGGGCAGCATCATTCCTGTCGTGAAGCTACGCTTTGCGATTCCCACCTCGCTTGCCCAGTACGACTATTTTGAGAACTATTAGCGCATTGGTTAAAAGCATGGGTTGAGACGTAAGGTTCGCTCGGTCTTCGGGTTCTAATTCTGTACCAACACAAGGAATAATCCTTGTGTTGAAACAGGAAGGTTGGTTGTTTCAAATTTTCGAATTTGCATAGTAATGCAAATTCTATCCCGAATTCGTTTATGTAAACTATCGTCCAGATAATTAATGTCAATATTAGTTATTTAACCTTCAAGGTCGCACAGTGGAACATCTTTTAAAAATATCTTCGATATACAAAAATATTTTCTCTCTCTGGACTTAAGTAGTACTAGGTTCAATCAGAAGACAGGTACATAGGGAGATTACATGTATGAACTTCACTTCTCATCTTGGTGGTCACGCTCGGATTGTTATCATTAGGTTATACTCAAAAAACTATCGTGGTTTTAGTATTCATTGCTGAGAATGAAATAGGTATAGTGGTCGTATGAACCAATTTTAATTTTTATGCTACTTTTATATTAGATAAGTGTTTTAAGCAGAGGGTACTCGCGCTGGTCCCAACCGTTCTGAAATATGGTGTCCGTGAGCGGTATATATGTGTGAGTTGGCCGAACGCAATCTGTATGTTTATTGACTTCTATTTGTCTTGTAGCCCAATTTCATCTCATATTATTTAATAAAAAACATTTAACATATTATAAAACCTAGTATGGAGTATTTAAGTAATACGAGGATAGAAAGATATTGCGGGTAATATTGTTTATTTTAAGTATAATAATAAATCTACGTATCTGAATATACGTGGTTATGTAAAGAGTACTCTGAAAAGAGAAAGTTTATTGCCAAGTATATTCAAGGGGCATTAAAAATAAAAGATAACTGGTCGGTAACTTTCTCGACTATCTCGACTCGAGTTCCACTAAAACTTTAAACCACATTAATCTTTTCGCTTGTCTGTTTACACCGTACTATCGGTTCTCACTGATAATTATCAATCATGGGATCTAAACTGCAAAATTCAGTTGACCTCAAGTCAACAGAAATTGGTTCAAAATAAAGATTATTTATAATTATTGTGGTTTAAAATAGAAAATACCCGACTACATGTATTTGAATTGAAATGAAGGAGTGAATGATTGCGTCAACCTAGAAACCAAGTCTAGAATGTGCTAGTGTATTTTAGTTTATTAAACGCTTGTAGAGTCCTAATAGGTCTATTTACGTGTATTTTAGTTTCTAACGAGGGTACCAGCAGAGTAGTAATAATAATATAATAGATACTTTATTGTACACCAAACATAAAAATACATGAAAAAAACAGTAATTATAAAGTACAGTGGGCAGCCTTATCGCAAATAACGATTTTATCCAGGCAACCTTTGGATGGAAAGACTGAATGAGAGAAAAAGGTGGTAAAAAGTGTCAATACAAACAATAGAAAAAATATATTAAATATACATAACATAAATACAGAGTAATACAGTACCTCCTTGCTTCTAGTATTCGTATAAGGTGAATAATCTCAAAGAGTGGCTCAAATTCAACAGGGGGGGGGGGAGGGGTGAGCACTTGATTTTCTGTTCCGATACTACCAAGTTTTGTCTTTACTTTACCGGCAAGGGTTAAACTTTGGGACGCCTATTCTTGGGGAGGCCTATGTCTAGCAGCAGTGGGAATAGAGTTGATTATAAATGTGAGTTCACGAGGAAATCATGTAAGTCTATGTCCATGAGCAATAATATTCATGGTGATATATTTTAGCTTTGTT
Source organism: Heortia vitessoides (assembly GCA_020976665.1). Taxonomy (NCBI): domain Eukaryota; kingdom Metazoa; phylum Arthropoda; class Insecta; order Lepidoptera; family Crambidae; genus Heortia; species Heortia vitessoides. The sequence goes on from JACJUM010002929.1 coordinate 14,056,026, forward strand.
TTAGCGGAAACTTGAGACATTAACGTTCATACATATCATCAAATTACGCTTTCTTTTTCATTTCAAAGGGCGAGTTAAAGACAAATAGATACATAAACTTTTTAAAATTTTAAGTTATCTAAATTTACTATAGAAATATTAGTTATTGTCCTAAACAGAATATTTACTATAAAAATAACAGATTCTTGTTGCAATATTTATTGCTTTATTTAAAACTAGTGAGCATTTACGACCTTATAAATTGGTATATATAGATACCGACTATGTATTTATATATACAAATTTATTCATCGTCTAACCATACATAACCTATATAATACACCCTATAATAATTAAACCTATATATTATTCTAAAACAAGAGTACCATAATTATAAAGTTTAAATAAACATAAAATTTTGCGTGAATAAGTTAGAAATGAATATTCTTACATCTTCACAAGCTTTGGCTTGGATTATATGCATACAAATTAAAGAACTTTATGAGAGGCCAATTTAAATCATCCGTAGTGAATTCCGTAGTTTGTCACATACGTTTTGCATGATTAAGCAACTCAATTTGAAGTAACGAAGACCCCTTCAGTGAAGGGGACCTGATATCATAATACGTTTCACATTATTTAGATTTTTCCTTTCAATTTATAACCGGCAGACGAGTTGCTTGCCTTACAGAGCTTGATACAGACGATAGTGGTTATATAATAAGCCAATTTAAGTTGAAAAGTGTATTCATTAAAATAATTAGCGAAATTAACGAATAAAAAAGTTTAACATTACCATTAAATCAGTCGTAAAACGTCCAGTCTGCTGGACATAGGCTTCCTCAAAAAGAGGAATTAAGCCATAATTGCTTTGCTGGACAAGCGTGGTGGTATTTGCAGTGCGTAGTTTTACAACGGAATGCTCCTATCCTTCCCCGCACATTGGCGTTTGAGCTACACTGATTCGAATGAATATACCGCTATCTGTGACATCCGGTACCTCAGTCGCCTCTTACGACAGCTGGAAATACTACTCTACTCTGTCGGCATAAGGCAGTCAGGCACATGAGAAAAGTTAAATAGACAAAGCCGTTTTAAAGAAGATTTACACAATATATGAATTGTCAAAACTTTACAATCAGTTTTAAACTCAATGAGATGCATTGTTAGAATACCGATAAAGAAAACATTGCCGGATTTGTGTTGGTTTACTAATCTCTCTTTCTTTTACGTTTTTATAAAAGTATTACGTAGTTCGACAAAACTATAGAAACAGTTCAATTGATCAATCATGTTTGTTTAAATTTAAAGAATATACAATATATTCCATTGCGTATTGCAAATAACAAAAAGCAATGTATAGAGTTAATAGAACCTCATAAAATAAAAGACGAAAGTTTATATTTATAATATATGTAATGGTTTCAGAGATCAGCCGGAGAAAGGCGGTTCTTATTATTCTGTGGTAAGAATGTCTTAGCTATATATGTATGTATACGGGTATTATTGTAAACTAGTGAATAGTTCTCGTTCAAAACTCGCCTGTACTCCGTAGTAGTGGTATTAGGACAAACGCCGCGCGGTCTGTCAGTCGGTACGTCAATAGGTAACAAATGGACCGGCGAGCGGTGACTGATGAATTTCCACTAAATTCACTACAAATGCATAAAATTTCTTTCTTCTTTCTAGCATTCTCGGATCCAGTCTGCTTGTGAAATCTGTGGTATGATCGATTTATTTTAATTATAAAATAGTAACGTATTTTACGTGATTTGAATTTCTTTTGTTTTTTATTCGTAGTACGCTAATTATTACCTGCAAATAGCTTTTAGGTCAAATGCTATGAAAATCCTTGTTTGAATGAAAAAAAAAATTAAAGATAATATTTACCAGACAACAATTAACTTTAACATATTCTCAGGCTTGATACGCGACTGAACCTGCATCTATCTCATGCCAGGCGAATTCACTACCATTGCTACCGAGACACCTCAAATTTTTCGTTGTCTTCTTTCTTTTTGTGCTGAGAAATCAGCGCCATTTTGTCAATATAATTGGTAATTACCTACTCACACTCAAATGTCAAACTCTGATATGTTTGAAGCAGAAACTGAAAAAATAGTTAGTTCATTCTTTAGAGGTCTTATGCATTATTTTTCATGATATCTCTTACTTGCCAGTAATAGGATTATGCCAACAGATCGACAGCCAAATTTTAACCTATACTTTTGATGTACCTGTCTATTAAAACGTTCTAAATATTACAAACAGGCAATTATAGTTTCTGTTGCAAAATGTTTGCAAGGATATAAAGATTTGTAGCGAAGGTACGTTTGTCCAGCGAGCCAATGATGGACATGATCCGCTTAGTAAAACTCCTTTTTTAACGGTTCTAAAAGGCGGTTTATTTTACTTAACACATTTTTAGTTTCAGTTAGCTTGCCGCGACTGTTCTCCGAGACCTTAAGACGCGTTATTAAAGCCATTAAAAAGTAATTACATTATGTGCAGTGAACGTGTAAACGTTAGAAGATATTGTAAATTCCCCTTTCTTTGAAGAAGCCAATGTCCACCGCTGGACATGGCCTTACCGAAAAATTTATGATAGGGTATGTTACTATTTGACGTCTATCTTTATAAATAAAGGTTTGATATCACAGTGTTTTTACTGTATGAACTTCTACGTCGCAATATTTTTTCATGATAAATATATAAGTATAGTTAAGACAAGATAACGCCTTTTGGGATAGATAGTACATTTATATAGCTACGTACGTATATGTTCAATAAAATAGATAAGAATGTCTCATATGTATTAGCATTTTCTTTTTTTTGCCAAATAAATCCTACTTTTCAGACACATGTGTACATTTATGTATATATCGTCGTCTGTCTGTGCCAATATAGTATAATATGATGTCGTATTCATGTCTAATGTATTACTATACTATTTTTTAATACATCTACCTATCAACTCGCATTATGGACGAGTGAGTGTGTACTAGCTGCAAAAAAATGAAGCAGCAATGTTATTTGTCATTTTACAGCAATTGAAAAATGAGAAGAAGCCGTGAGGTACCGGCAGAGTAGAATAGTACCTCCCCATGTACCAGTAGCAGTATATTCATACTAAACAGTGCAGGCAAAGTTCCCCCTTTCTACGGGAGGCCAATGTCCAGCAGTAGACTTCCAATAGCTGATCAAAAATGAATATCAAAATGTGTGTTTAACGTCCCGATGGGGCATTTGGTAGTGGTTCGATCCCCCCCAAAAATAATTTTAATGGACTATATATTTGTGGTTGATTTGTATCTGGGTGTTGAGTACGTATTTAAGTATTATATTTATGATTCTTCTGTTGTCTAATTTCCGAAACACAAGTACTTTAAGCTACTTATCTCAGAGGTAAGTCAATGTATGAAATATTGCTGAATGTCTCTTTTTTTTTGTTATTTATTAGGAAGTCAGTATTATTCCAGCATTATAGAGGTAGGATAAGATGTCATTTGTGCATATACGTGTATTTTCTACTGCGCAAACAGAAACCATTGGTTTTGATTTGCTTAGATTACCTACTTCGTTTGCTTCCTCCACGTGTATCATTTTATAAGCGTCCAACGGTTGCGTAGACCACACCACCCATGACTAGGAACATCTTTAAATTGGTCAGTGTAGTAGCGAAATATTTATTATTATTGTAAAAGTAAATAAAGTAACGTCAAACACAGCTGTATATATATAAAGACAAATCACCCATAACTGATTGCGACTACTATAGTGCATAAAAGATATTTGCTTATAATGTACTCATAACTGTATTACTTATTAACGGCTTTAAAACGCGGCTTAATTAACATTTTACATTTATCGAATACGTTTCAATTACCTTGCGGTAACAGTTTTTAAATAAATATGAAATAAACCGCGTTTTAAAACCGTCATGAAGGAGTTTCATTGTGAGTACATGTAAATATTAAGACTTTCAGTTTCAAATTATGTGATAAAAAACGTATTGTGTTAATAAATATGTGACTTTCTAGTTATCAGCCGTGAGGTACCGGCAGAGTATAATAGCATCTCCCCCTGTATTAGATGTCGTAGAAGTCAACTTTGGTACCTGAACCAGCAACAACGTAGCTCAAATGCACAGGGTTGGGATTAGCAGCAGCATCCCCGTTGCGAAAGTTGCGTGCTTCATTGCCATCACACTTGCCCAGCGCGGCAATTATGGGCAAAGTCCCCCCTTTCTTGGGGAGGATTATTACTGCAGGATATCCTGCAGTGGGCTTCCAAAAGCTGATATGAAGATGGTGATTAGTTATCAAATAGCGAAATGTTGTTTGCGCACAGTCGCCTGTTCTGCAGACGGTACCGCGCGCCCGTCCCTAGCAAATGTTGTGGTGAATTTCATATTTTTGTAAGTATCTACTTCGTGTGTTTATTCGCCATGTGTTTGGTTCACATGAAAATTTCTTGATTTTTTATGCTTTCATAAGCTTTGTGCTCATACCGTTTGAGGGCTCTCCTGTTACTATGTTATGGGGCATAGTACGTTATATTAAAGTCTGTCGAGTCATTATTTCATTACTCTAACATTAGAAATTGGATTTTACTCGTGCATATTTGATACGCAGCCATTTTGTCTCGAGAAATCCGATCCAATTTTGCTTACACTAAAATTCCAGTTTTGAGGAGATCTGTTTTGTTAAGTCACTCGTATTATTTGATATTAAGATGTAAAAGGTTAAATTTAGTTATATATTTGTGTGTAGTAAAGCTTAAAGCTAACATTATGTAAGCTTGGATAATTTCATGTCTTCGAGCCTTACATAAGTATATATATATATCTCTTGATTTGTATATATATATATACAAATCAGTATGTATTTCTTTAAGAGATATTGCAAACAAGGCTTGGGTAAAAGGTGTACAGATTTCATAATAAGATGTCAACAAAATTTACACCTGAAATCTGCTAATTCAAGAAAGCATTTGTTAAAGAACTAAACAGCCTAAAAAAAACAAAGTTTTAAATGAGAAACGTCAAAATTTTAGTCCAGCTTAAAATACGGATTTATTTTGAAATATGACCGACAGACTCCCTAGTATTACTTTCATCCTAAATGCCATTTCACCCCTTCTTAAACAAAACCTGCCTCTGAAGTGAACCGATTGCCGCGTACACTGTCTAAACAATCCTTAAGTGATCAATTTATTGTTTTAAAAGCCTTATGAGTTACACTTTTTCACGCGAAAGGAGACTTTATGTACTTAGTTTTAAAGGTAAAGGTCGAAGTGTCAGTATAGCGTATTCCTTTTAAACTTTACTTTTTGCTTTAAAACAAAAAGTACCAAATGACAACTCTGATTTAACTGCAAATCTGCACTATTTGTAAGCGTAATAGAGTTGAAAATTGTTTGCAAAATAACAGTTTAGAACGTCCAACGAAGCAGTTTTTTTGCTTGAAATCAAACTGGCCAAACGATTTTTGTTCCAGCGTTCCATTTTTGAATTTATGTCAGTAACATAGAGTGCTATTTCAAATTCAAATTTGTTGTTCCGTGTGCCTCTTTGTAGAGTAACCGCGCCAACTGTCGGTCCATAACAAAACACATAAATTAAGTGCTCAATAATAAATGGAAATGTCCCTTGCAAGGGACAGGGCATTAGGGCGGGATTATGAGGAGTGTGGCCCTCTGCACTCCCTGGACTGTCCTCAGTTGGGTCCAGATTATTGGCCACGTTAATGGAATTGAAGATTAATTGTGCGTTGATTCATTGTTCTAATGCAATTTGGAGTTGGATGGGAGTAAATCTATTTAAATCTGCATTAAAATGCGAATGTTTCTATTTGATAAATGTCATAGTCTGGAAGTACAAGATAAAATTTTAATATTTGAAATTCTTGACCATTTAATAACCATATATTTTTTAAAAACACGCCTAAATTAGATCTCAAGATACCTTAGTCAAATTATGCAGGTACTACAATGCGATCGACATAAATCTTTAATTACAAAATTCACAGTACTGTTAACAGTTTTGTGTGAGTGGATCTATTGTTTAGTGTACTAGTACTTTTATTCTTATACTAATCGAAAGATATATCAGTACAAATATGACTCTTCTCTGACGTTCTATTCCAATCCCCAATCACATTTGCGAACTTCACTCGTCAATAAATTATTTCCATTTGTATTGTTGTTACTTCATAATCTGTTGAGTATTTTTTATAAATATAATTTAAACTGTAAATAACGCATGAAGTATCGTCGTTCAAATATTTACCACATCGTTTATAAAGGCTAATCTATAGAACCACAATAAACAGTGACAAGTCAACTAGAACCTGTTTGTCATCCCAATACTCGCATTGTGATCGCACAAAAGCATCCTATACACGCGCCACGCAGATTTAGGGAGAAAAAATCTCTGTAACCGATATATTTATCTCTGTCAAGTTGACCGCTAAGTGGTCGATGTATGGCCCGTGTCACCTCCATTGTGTGCTACCTGTTCCGAATGAAAGGTAAAACCAACATCCGAGGTCCATTTGAAAGTTAAACGGCACGTAAAAAGTGTTAGTCGCGTGGCAAGGGGTCGGGAACTGGTCGACGATCGCCGGCAGTGGTCGGGTGCAGCCGGCACGCGCCCTTTGAGTGACCAGACCGGTCAACTATTGGTCAATAGGGAGGGCTCAGTATACAGTTGGCGATTGGTTAGATGCCAGGTGTTGATCGTGTATGGGATTCGACAGTTGCGTTGTCAATTAAATAATAGTATACCTTAAGTGTCTTATTCATCATTAATTATGATAATGAAATTAATATTAATTAATTTCATTATCATAATTAAATAATCCAAATAATATAAAAAAGTCTCTTCAAATGCATTTTACATATATCGATCTCACAAAAAGCATTATAGGGTCTTGATTGCCTACAGACCGTATACAGTGGACCCCCGTTAGTCCGACAAACATTTTGCAGGGCAATGTAGAACTATCGAATTCTTCGGATTATAGAGTACTGCCTAAGACCCCCTATAGTACGGAATTTTACAAAAGTGTACCCTGTAATCCGACAAATTACAGATCCAATGATAAGATTCTTTATACATATTATATATACATATTATATATACATATGTACTCTGAAGTGTAAATCATACTTGTAGACCATGTCGAATTACCGTAGGTCCACTGTATATATAAAAAACCTTTTTCGTGTGTTGTAAACTATATGACCTGAATATATTATGTTTACTATGTAATTTCACTACCTTACTTATTATTACCTATTTGGCGGAAGAAATTCTTATGATCTAAGGTAGACAAAAGTCACCTGCACGTATCTTAGATCCTAACTACTTCAAAAGAAATCACTATAGATTCTTTATATTGGTTCGGGAAATCGTTCGTGTTCGTTGAGATTCATCTATACCTATGGATGCAAAAGTGTGTCTGTCTATCAGTACTGGTAGGTCATATAACGACTTAACCGGAAAACCAATTATGATGCAATTTGGCGAGAGGATGTTTGAACCCCTAGTAGATAAGACTCAAACAATAATGAATGTACACAACATCTTACATTGACCTGGCTCCGTGATAAGTCCTTTAAAGCACTCGTGTTGCAGACATCGGACAACAGAGGAAACCAAAATATAAAACTTAAATAATAATAATAATCATAATAAATACTTGTATCTTGTACACAATAAAAATAAATGAGACAAAATAATAATCATAAAGTACAATAGGCGGCCTTATCGCAAATATTTCTTCCAGGCAACCTTTGAATAGAAATAGTGAACAAAAGTAAGAGGTAATAAATAAGATAGAATGTAAAAAATATTAATATATTAAATAAATACATATATTCAACATCTGTGTTTGGGGCACAGATCAAACACAAATATCATATAAATATTTACCCTGGGTGGGAATTGAATTCACGACCTTAGAAGCACAAGATAGAATCACTACAACCTGCGGCATCGGGCTCATCGTATGAATCCAAGCAAGCATGTGACGAGTGGAAATGATAGCATCATCATGACGTAAGACCTACCCTCTCACAAATAGTAAGCCACAAAAAAAAACGAAGCCATTGTAAAACAAGACACAAACAAGACCAACATCTCATCTATTCGCGACACTAAATTACAATCGCAAGGGCTGTGTGGGGAAAACAAAAAACATTCATATCAATGGCAGGCCGGTTCTAAATTTAGTAGTCATTGACAGGCCGTAAAGAGCGCGGCCCCCGGAGGCTCGTTCGGCTATAGGCGAAGTAAGTAGATAAGAAAACTGGAGATACTAGCCTTGCACTAGAGTCAAGTCACAGGAATCATATAGAGTTGTTACATAAAGGATATATCTAATATTTACCATGGGGACACTATACTTTCCAGTATAAGAGACATGTTTATAGTCAGGTAAATAGTGGTGGGTTTACATAAGGTATAACTTAATCATCACCATTTTCTGCATCGATACCTAACTCTCACCTATTTCTATCGCCAAATAGCAGTGTTCCCGTTTGAAGGGTGAGAGAGGCAGATAAAGTACTGGGTAACGTGACATAATATCTTCAAGTCACAAGGTAGGCAATGCGCTAGTAATATCCTTTATAATATTATAATAATAATATTACAAGCGCCTGTAAACGGCTGTGACGCTCACTATCACGCGGATTGTATGTCGATCGCGCTTGTTTATGGGACCAGTCAAATAAAAAAATAAGGATGAGAGAGACAGGGAAAATTACTAGGTAATGTCACATATCTACAAGTCCAAGGTTGGCTTGTGATATTACGAGCGTATGTAAGCTGCGGTGACGCTTACTACCACGCAAACCATGCATGCATGTTTGACTACCTAGTGTAATCATAAAAAATAAAATTGAACATGTTGCGTGAACTTTCTAGGATTTAAATAGGCCTATCTCTCTAAAAATCTCTACATAAAGCAGCCTCTCCTATCGTTGATGTCATGCTTGTCATAGCACATGCTAAATCACCCAAAATCTAATGACATTATGTTGGTTAAGCTGTGGGGCAACTTCGTAATTGTAATTGTATATTACTCTAACTAATTTATAAAGAATTTTTAATAGATAATGCTGTATTATTTTTTTTTTCAAATGGATACATCCCTCTCACAGGAGGGTCAAAGAAAATTTAATAATAATCAATATCCATCACTTTAGATATGAAACTTTGAAACATTATGCGATTCGGTTTAATCTGATAAATCGTAACTTTTTCTAAAATAATACTGTCTATTTAAAATATAATATTAAACAAAACAAAACATTAACCGAGTATTAAGAGTACTTATTATCATACTGCATGTTTATCTTTACGGTTGCCCCCCCCAAGACTCTACAGCGTTGTCTGATTCGTAAATAAATTCTTCATAATTTAGAATAAGTTATAAAAATATATAAATAAAGATTAAAAATATTTCTATAATATTCGCTCTAGATAGATCTGGAGGGTCAAAGGCGAAAGTTTTCGGCCGGTGCCCGAGGGACGCGGGTCGAGCCGGGATAAAACTGCGGGTAATTCTCACGTACTACCTCCCCCCATTTGTCAGCCCGCCACATACGTTCGGATATATCGCATTAATTATGTATATCTTATTTACAATGTTATTGACTTTAAATGTATCGCCCGAATGATCTGCAAAACTGGGAAATAATTCGACCAATTATTGACTCGTACTACTTCAGCCCCTGTGTACAGATCTCTAGATAGAGCTTTCAGGCTTCATAATTACTTTACTTTTCTTTATATCTCTATCATTTCTACACATTTGCTACATTTATATACACAATTTATTCACTAATTTAAACGAAATATCATATTGTGTTGAAGAGCACCGTTTCAACTGACATGTTCGGAAAACAATGATTTACTAATAAGTATGTAAAGGCCGTGTGGTACCGGCAGAGTAGAATAGTACATCCCGTTGTACGAGTTATCGTAAGAGGCCACTAAGGCACCAGAAGCGACAGATGACAGTATATCTACTCTAAAGTGTAATACTGAAATGCAACCTAGCGGGAATGGGCAGCAGCATTCCCGTGGTGAAGCTACGCTCTGCAATGGCCACCACGCTTGCCCAGCATGGAAACGATGGGCAATTCCCCCTTTCTCCAGGAGGGCTGTGTCCTGCGGTGGACTTCCAATGGCTGTAATGATGATGATGTAATGTGATGGTGCACGTTAATTTCGAAGGGTAACATAAAATAACAGTTTTTATTGCAGCTTTTATCTCAAAGTGGCAAGTAAAGTAATAATCATATCAATTATAAAAAGTTCCGTGATGGTTGTATTTCTTCCCAAGATTTCCAATTTTTGCCCATAATTGCCGCACTGGGCAGGCGTGGAGGTAATCGCCAAACACAACTTCGCGATAAGTATGCTGCTGCCCATCTCCGCCTTGTAATATTTTAGTTGCACTGTTTCGAGTGAATATACCGCCATCTGTCGGTTCCGGTACTTTAGTAGCTAAACCTGGTACAGAGGGAGGTACTAGTCTACTCTGTCGATTCCCTTACGGCTAGTAAGTAAAGTATTATTTAAAATTTTGCTTTTTTTACCTACATCAATTTTTATCTTAATGTTGTAAACGATAAACGTGGTTATAAATGGCTCACTTACAAACTGTGGTTACAAGTACTGCTAAACATAATACAAAGGAGGGATAGAGGAATTTTGTACCCTTAGATTCAGAACAGTTCATCAACATCTTAGCGGTCGTTTTGTATTAAATCGCTATTAAATCGATATTACTTTGTATAATCGCATTGTTCAGGCAAGTATTGACTATATCTACTTATTGTTAAAAGTTTTTGTAATATACAATAGACTGGTAACGTCTCCCATTATCAATTGAGAGCAGTATAGTGAAGTATTTTTCTTGACTTATCACTAAGAATGTCTGAATGTAGAGAGATTTTAACCCTTTCTCTCTCTCTCTTGAAACTAACTGAAGCCAGACTAAAATTGCATTTTAAATCATCGTTTTTTAAATAAGTTATATTTTTGATATCTTCATATCAGCTATCGGACGTATCCACTGCTGGACACAGGCCTCCCAAGAAAGGAGGAATTTGAAGCATGGTAGCGATCATAGCGGCTGCTATTCCCGCCTCGTGCATTGAGCTTCACAGTTTCGTATATATATACACCGCCATCTGTTGGGTCTTCCTTTTTTAGTTTTAACACAAATAATACTTGATGGTACGTATACATAAAGTATACTCAAGTCTACACTACTCCTTAAAATATTGATTCTTCATCTTCGATTTGTAGGTGGCTTCTGTGTAGATCACAATTCAGCCAATCTCTCATTTTAAACTTTAAGTAAGCGTGTATTTATATATCTATTGGAAACAGTAAGCTTTAAGAGAAATGATTTAAAACAAAAACACTACATCCATTGGTCTCCCCTTTATTGATTGACGATGACAGTGACAGATAGTGTTGCCAGTTCCGATTTGCTTAAATCAGAGTAGAAGGTAAAACAAATCGGGGAACACAAAAAAAATGTTCAAAGTGAGGCACATCACGGCAGTTGATGACAAGTAACAAATTCACGTGCTTATTTTACTCAGCAGTACCTACTTTATTTCGCATAAAAATTAAAAAAAAATTAAAATGTTTATATGTCTTCTTCAACATAATTAAAGTGACCAGTGCTATCTTTAAAACTTAATGAAGCATGTACCTAGAGACACCGTTATTTCTTAAAATAAAGTTGATCGTATCATCATCATACCAGCCATTAAAAATCCACTGCTGGACATAGGCCTCTCCATGCAAGGAGGTGTTTTTTAGGAGCTAGGAGGTTTAGATAATTGCCGCGCTGGGCACACGTGTTGGCTCGCAATCGCAGAGCGCAGCTTTCGCGACGGGGATTCTGCTGCCCATCCCTATGCTGTGCATTTGAGCTGCACTGTTCTGGATGGATATACCGCCATCTGTTGTTTCTGGTACCTTCGTCACCTCTTCCGACACCTGGTGCAGTGGTAGGTACTATTCTACTCTGCCGGTACCTCACGGCTTGTGGGTCAGCAGCCTTGAGGGAAGCCAGTTCGTCAAGCTGGTCTAATTTTGCAATGCATTCAGATGGGTCTTCTCTGATTTCTCTGATGAGGACTGAAAAACCTTTAGAGTATTAGATCGTATTTATCTATAGATTTATTGAAACTTTAGTAGATTAATGTAATAGTTTGTTAAAATATAATTTAACTTCTTTCTTTACAAGTGTTAATTATAAATAAATTATACCATGTTTATTTAATAGTTATCATACTTAACTTAACTGAAATAATGCATACATCACACCTGTGTCCCAACGAGGTCAGCGGACTATGGAGCTCTATTTACTACGATTTTGACATACCTTTCTCGCTTACTTTACAAAAGTCATTTCAATCATTATACACGCTCATTTATTCTTGGTACATCTGACTAGGCTCTTCTTTAATACCTCTTCTATCTGCTTAAGGTATATTCGCCTAGTTTGTCCTAAGCCTTCTCAAGATTCCTTACTCTTTTGTTGTTACAATATCATCTTTCACAACAACGATCTTCTATCACATTATTCTTTAAAATATATTTCAAACGGAAATCAACTCTGCCAATTGTTTTGTTGGGTCAATACAATACAATACAATCAATACAATACAAATCAATACAACAAATCAATACAATACAATTGCGTCTCAGTTAACATTTAAACTGTTCATCGCTAAAACCCAAAACCGACCATTATCTATATATATTAAAATATACCGGTTTTGCTATCTCTTAGCCCTAACATGCCTGAAACTCGCATGCAATTTAATATTTTACGGTCCTCGAAATGCATGCACGTGCACAATGAAGCCATGAGATGCGATTAATCGAAGTACGAGCTTACATTTGATTTATTCCTGAAAGATATTTTTAATAAAATTTACACGAGGCAGCTTTTATCCCTCCAACCTACTTCTGCACCATGCTCGACTTGCTGTATTAAGGTTTAGATAATAGGCAGTGTTCATCAACATCATCATATTAGCCACTCAAGTCCACTGTTGGATATTGACCTCACCAAGAAAAGATGGTCTTTTCTTTGTGAGGTTCTTTGCCCATAATTGCCGCGCTGGACTGGCATGGTGGTAATCGCAGAGTCCCTTTGCAGGCACGCTGCTATCCATTTCCACCCTCTTATATTTCCGCAGTTCCAGGTGGATATACCGCCATCTGTCGGTTCCGGCACCTCAGTCGAATCTTACGACCTCATGGGAATGGTGCAGGTTTGAGTCCCACTTGACTTTTAAACACTTAAAAAAAATTAAAACCGACGACATATTTTTTATTTCCTAAATTATCAGTACACTTCATATATAAGATCTGGGACATGGTAAGTAGGATAACTCTCCGAGTTCACTTAGGTATGTCCCAAATATCCAGGTTTCGCTGCACATTTGATGTTACGAGCTCCGTGTATATTTTTGTTTGGCAGTGTTGATTTACAAATTCACTCCTTCTTTTTGTAGTTCGCTTACCCTAAATAAAAAGAAATGCTACCAAAACGACCTATTTACGTGTATTTATTCGACCGTACCTGCGAATCATCGCATTATTGGAGCTTAGTGTAGCGTGCTCGCAATTCGGTGAATCCGTTTGAAATTTAATATGTCGCAGGCAGTCCTCAAATATGCATGCGTTTCACGGAGCTATGAGATGCGATCGATCAAAGTATGGGTATTAACTTGTATTGCATTCAGGATTATGAGATTCTTACTAAGGTAGAAAATAGTTGGCCTGCAATTTGATAAATATAATATAATAAAAATATATGACGCCTGATCGGAAATGCAATTAGGTTTTACCGATGAGTAATAAAAAAAACATTCTGCATGGTTTTAGGGTCCGATAATATCGAAGTACTTCTTAATTCGGCATAATTTACAGTACCCATGGGATATATTTGGTATTTTTAAACAAAGGGGACGACATTATTTTTGTTCAAGGGTCAGTAAAGGTATACATACACGCGGGAGGAATGCGGTAAAAAGCTACTAGTATTATCACCTCTAACGATACCTGGAACAGAGGGAGGCACCATTCTACTCTACCGATACCTTTTGGCAAACAATAATTTTAAAACCATAAAATAATGAACGACGTAACGGGAAATTATGCAAGAACTATTACACGTACACGTGCTTTTAATATACATAGTAGTATGTATGTGCAGTGGTGCTCAAATATTTATATTGACTTAGGTTAACCCTTGCACGGCGACGTCCGTCCATCAGACCCGAGCGTCTCTAGGGAACGGCCAGGTAAACGCAGACTTATGATTGGTTAGACGCGAATCCTTAAATTTAAAACTAATTAACATTATCATATCAGCTGGTGGAAGTACGTGGTAAGCCTGAAGGTAATCGCAGAGCATAGCTTTTTTTTATTAGACGAGGTCGACGAACAAGCATTCAGTCCGCGTTATAGTAAGCGTTTCTTTAGCCTATAAACGCTAGTAATATTACAAAGATATAACTATTTTGCTGACCTTGAGACTTGAAGATTTTTTATCACATTACGCTTTAATTACACTGCCTCTCTCACCTTCAAACTGGAACACGGCAATGTGAACTCTGCTATATGGCGGTAGAAATAGGTGAGGGTAAGGTACTGTAATAAGGTACGGTAATATATTATACTTCAACAATTTCCGTTATATTCCAGCTATCATGTGTGTATCGTAATTATTAAAATAATCTGTTTTCAATTAAAAACGCTTTCTTTTGCTTACGATGTTCTATTTGAAACCCAATCATTTTAGCTTACGTCAGAATGATATAACCAGTATAATTAAAAGGTAATAACTTTAATTTTTACTTTTGTTGCAGAATCATAGTCGACTCTTCACCACCGACTTCACTTCACACAATGACGATACAAGGAAAGAAGTTATCAGTATTTCCACTATGGATGGATGAAATAAAGGTTCTTATATTAGATATATTGTTTAATGCATTAAAATGATGTCGCTCTTTATAGTCAAAGTCAAATATACTTTATTCAAATAGGCCCATTACAAGCGCTTTAAATTCGTCAATAAAATAAGTAATAATAATAATATGAATGTTTCCAATAAGGAAATACAAGGATTTTATGCGTATCCTACCCTGCCCTACCCTGGTCACCCTGAGGTCACCCTGATGACCCAAGGAATCATAAAAGTCATCTAACATATTGATAATATCATTAGGCCCACCTCAAACTTGTCTGCCAGCACTAGACGAGTTTTAAAACTAAGCTTACTGCAGCGTTATTACACGACCCACCCACGAATATAATAATAATTATTTATATGTCTACTATTACGTCTCTGGTCTCTAATTTTTCCCTCCAGTCTCGTAGACTTTTAAAGCTATGTTAAGATTTGTTCGGCTCTCGCCTTCGGCTGCACGTAGACAACTCGAACAGTGTCCGTTCAGGTATTATGAACGGAAAAAAGAGGACCATAGAAGAGACCTACCGCAATTCACACAGGCTATAAATACTCAAGAAGTGTTTCAAAAGTCAATTAGAGTACAGGATTATCTCCAAAGCAAAACTGCAGCGATCCGCCGATTTGTAAGATCCGCAGATCTGAACGTACGTACACTCTTCGAGTTATCTACGCACAGCCGAAGGATACGACGAGGGCCGCGATAAATATAACCTGAGATGAAACAAAACTTACTTAAAAGTTTTCTACCTTTGGTTTCATTGATAGAGATTAGAACGGGTTTATACCCGTTAGAACCGACTTGCAATTAGTCGTGATCTCTCAAGGCCTCTTTTAAGGAACGGGAATATTCATTGCCATATCTAACGTTCTTAACTCTGCGCAGTCCGTCGCAGGTCATCCCAGGGACCCGCAATAAAATATGCGCGGTAGGACGGTCTGGATGTAAAAATGTTGTTTTTAGGGTTCTGCTCAATAATGTATCCTTTTAGGAAATGTTAAGTGCTCTCTTTGACTTACCTGCGTACACAGGGAACTTTGTTCAAGAGAAAATTTTCGTAGTGGAAATAATTTGCTTGATATGGTAGTAGTTTTGGTAAAAAATAAATCAGGGCTCAATTGACGTTTCCCTATACCTAAAAACAGGATTAATGTAGTTTTAAATTTGTAATAAAAACTTCATAAAATTGTCGCAAGAATAGTTAAGGTTTTAATGCACTGACTTTTTACTATGACCCATATAGATAAAGCATTGTTAAAATCAAAAGATAATTTCTATAAACCATTGCTTTACCTTTAGACCAAATAAAACATATCTACATATTCTTTTTTGAATCTTAAAAAATTGTGGCTACCGAAGTGTAATTATTATATCAACTAAAGTAATTAAAATGTTTGCTGAAGAAATTGAAACTATTGAGCCTATTTTAATATTTTTTTACGTTTACTAGTTTATATATATGGGATGCGTGCAAACATACATAAAGCTACTCAAAAAGATATATCATTATTTCCTTCTAAACTAAATAATTATTTACATTTTCTCCGCCATCTTTGATAAAAATCAAAACACAATTAACTTCACCAGAAATTTATTTTAGATTTTAAAACTTACTATAAATAAATATAAAAATACGTGATTTAACATGTATATCATAAAATTCCTAACTTTAAAATAAAATTGTTACTACAAAAAAAAACAAATGATAAAATTGTATCTTATTCATAAATCAAAATGTGAGTTTCTAAAATCTATAGTTCATTATGAACAGCGCTTTTTACATTGCTGGGTGTGTTTGAGCACTAATCCCAGCTAAGCGCAAATTGCCAAAAATACTTGTCCCACTTACCGTAACTCAGTGAACTGTCGTTTAACATTCACTATCAATAAAGTACGAGCCGATGGGCAAAGGGCGCCCGTGATCGATGGTACTTCTAATTTATACTCAAAGCCCTAAGGTCGTATCGATTACCAACTTTGGTCCGCCGTACCGGTGTGGGTTGTTTTTGCTAAATTCCTCACCGCAGTCTCTGTGGGGTTGGCTTGGTTAAAAATTGAAATATTGGCCGTGCCGATGCCGGGCCGTGAAATATTTTAGCGGTGATTAGTTGAAACAGTGCAAGGAAGACTATACCTACCGACAAAAAAACAAATAAAAATTATCAAACTCATATCAGCTTCAGGACACCCATCGCTGTCGCATATCAGTCATTGGAAGTACTGAACATGACCGGGTCATTAGAATCAAAGAGGTGCCCGAGATACCTATTTTCTTGATCACCTGTCCTAAAAGCATCCATTACAAAAGTTGCTTAACGACAATGATTACACGGTGAGTTAACCATTGCATAATTAACTGATATCATTCAATTCTATAAATATATATCTTTTATGACTTAATTTGATAGATAAGCATACGCGTGGAAGTAAGCGTTAGCCTATAGAGGCTCGTATTATCACATGGATGTCACTAGCGCGTTGCTAACTTTGTGACTTGAAAATTATATCATATTACCTACTAAATAGGTCTTGACCTTCAAACACAGCAATGGTACCAAGTGATGTTTCTATACCAACGACCCGTATGAGGCCTTCTAAGCAACAAAGAATTGGTTTGAAGTTACTAAATTTTACCATGTTTCTTATTAATGACATTTATATCTGTAAATTAAATTGGCGTATTCGTAAAAATACTTTAACGTTTATATTGTAGGTTTTAATTTATAGGTTTTATAAAAAAAAAGATGAGTTTCTGGGAAATATATTCATTGATGTAAGCAACGAACTAATTTACACTCGGTAAGCGTTTCGAGATCTAAAAATACGTAAAGGTCGCAGGCATTCCTTTAATTGGAATCAGAAGAATGTGTCGTATTGCCACTACTCTATGTCACATAGTCTTACGGTCATCACGATATCAGCCGTCGCACCTCCATAATTGGACACAGGCCACTCCGATACAGTAATTGTTGTCCATAATTACCAGAGCAGGTACTATTTTACCTTTAAGCTACTAAGTTTTCGATGGCTATCGGAGTCTTCTTTTTATTATTAGACTAGATCGATAAATAAGCTGTATGCTTATTTATCGATCTAGTCTAATAATCTAATAGTCCTCGTGATACTAACTGTCACAGCAGCTTAAAGACGCTTGTAATAACATTAGGGTATTTAAGATATTATGTCACATTACCCAGTAACTTCACTGCTTCACTCAACCTTCAAACCGGAACACAACAATGCTATTTGGTGGAATATTTTAATGCAGACGACTCTGTATGAACTTTGTACTCTACTCTACCGGAATTCTGTGGTGATTCTTATTTTTTGTCGTGTTTGATACTGATCTACTTAGACGTTAATTATAACTGGTGGGAATAATCCCATCAAAAACATAAATGTGTAAGAAGGGGCCAAGCCGAAATGCGTGGTTGTCGACCATTCCGACAAAAGAATCGATATCAAAATGGGTGCCAAGTTCTGTAGATAATCTTGAAATTTATTCATAAGAACATACAACATTGTAAAATAAAATTAAAACACAACACTTAGTTTAGCTTAAAACTTAGGATAAATGGAAGCTACAGATTTGACTTGTTTTTAATAATGATGATGTCAATGACTTTTTACATAAATTTAAATTGTTAGTAACAAAACGATTACTCTTTGTTGAATTACTTTATTTTCTTACGTTTATGGGGTAAAATTACTTTATCCGTGTTATTTTCTATACTTTGATGGACCTTTCAAATGTTTTTACTGACTAAGCCTTATAATTTATTTATAAAACAACGGTTACCTTAGTCGGTAAAACGCTTTATCAGATTATAATCTGATAAACAAAGCAATGAGAAAAGTTTTTGTGGCTATTCTAATTTCAAAGGCGGTAAGTATTAAAAATTGATTGTTCGAAAGAAATACAAATCATAAAAATTCAATGTTTTCTAGTTTTTTCTGTTCTAAACACACAATTACCAAGCTGAATACCAAATTTCAGCTTTCTAGGTCAGTATAGGAAATCATAGGAAAATTGGTTAAAACTTTGATCTGTATATCAGTCATTGATAAAAAAGACGATTTGGGACGTTAATATCTAAATAAACGTATGTGCTGTATTTATGAAATTGTGATACCTACCTTGCTACATTAAAGAGATTTAATAACTGTACTAATATGGACAGTATTTCATATGTTTATCTTAATCTGTTTAAGTTTTGAGTTATTATGCGGTAAAAAGTGGCTCCAAACGGTTCGTGTAAAAATACACCGGGCTGCTGCGCCGCCTGTTTTTGAACTTGGCTGACATGCTGCCGTGTGTCTTGATAATTGGTAGTACAAAAAGTTATCATAGGCCTCTGTTTCGACCGTATCTGTTAGATCCTGATGAACTAAATAATATATTCAATTTTATTTTACAGGCCCGATGGCGCCAATAGTCGTGATTCTATCTAATGCGCCAGAGGCCGTCCACTCAGGACAAACATTTAGATAATGATACTTGTTTGCTATATGTCTGAGTGTTGAATACATGTATTTAAGTATTATATCCGTGATTCCTCTGTTGTCTGATGTAACTATATAGTTGTGAAAACAAAATAACATATTTCTATATATACATAAACAATGGAAAGATAAAATTTGATACATTTTACAATAAATATCTTGTTAAAGACATTTGAGTATAAGCATGAGTACAATATTTTATAGGGGTATTTTGGGAACATATAATATGTGTAAGCAATTAATGTGCGGTGGGTAATCCATAGGCCGCCGTGACCCGAGGGATGACCTTTGCTTAACGAACTGAACGCTATACTTCCTAACTATTTAATGGATTATTTCGGCTTTCACTTAACTATCTATGTAGTTATTAATTTAAATTAAGTGTATATCTACGAAAGAGGGTTTGCTCAGTTTTCCTTAGATTTGCGTTGTTTACAAATAAATTGAGAAGGAAATAATATAGGTTGATTATTTATTACATTTACTTTTTACACGCTTTATATTAGATTAAGGAGTATTTATGTGTGTATGTTTGTAGTCGACTCATTCGACTAACTGGATATTTACCCTTTTTAGACGGACAGATATAATTGAAACTTTGTACACATATCAAGAATCGGTGCCAATATAATATTTCTATAAGATTAGCTCAATATCCTGATTAGACTTAGGATAAAAGAAATTCCTCTATGTGAGACCAAGATAGACAACACAGCCTGCGCATGGGAGACGCAGTCTAAAAAAATAAATACAAATAAGGTTTATAAAACTACACGTGTAAAATAAGTGTAATTAAAAAAAACGAAAATTGCATGTGTTTTGGCGTAGGGTAATTTGTGCAAAATTTTTCGTTTTTTGTTCATCATTATTTTCACTTTGTTTTAAAAAATATTATAGTAGCATAGTTGTAGTATTTTAATAGCATGATTTTTTTAGTTTTTTTAATTACACTTATTTTCGATTACACTATTACAACAAATTACCTGCCCCGGATTCGAACAAGTGCTGAAAGGATGAGAATAAAACAAAAGAGGATGTTTACAATTGCAGACATCTTTATAACCTTCTTGAAGATATACTGTTATGTTCTATTTTGTTCTATTTCGTTTGCAATCTAAGCGGAAATATATGTGTTTTAAGCTAACGTTATAAGTGTTTTATTATATACTAGCTGTACCCGCGACTTCGTCCGCGTGGAAAAGTTTTTTTGGATACCAAACCTTTTTACCTTAACTTATATATACATTGAAGGTCATGTTTATTTATATTGATTTAATGGCCTGAAAAATAACTTTCAAGTTTCTAGCTCTAAAAATAGCGATACTCCCATACGACTTTTCATCCCTCTTTTCGTTCTCTTATAACCCTTATTTCGGATTAAAACAAAAGCCTATGTCCTTTTCCGGGGTCTAAAAATTGTCTGTGCCAAATTTCATCAAAATCGGTGTAGAGGTTTAAGCGGGAAAGTGAAACAGACAGACAGAAAGAGTTACTCTCGCATTTATAATATTAGCAGGGGTTATACGTGTATTGTATATGATCAACAATATGGCTATAACTAAACAGGCTTATATAAAAAAGAGTGTCTCGAAAATAAATTGAAGAACACGTTTGCAAAATGTGAAAAAATCTGTATATGGAACGCATCATTAAACAAACTACTACATAACCAGAGTATAAATGTCGACATGTGTGTGTATAATCTACATTTAAGTAAATCGGTAATCCGGTAATCGTCTCAGTTAAGTATCAGTTAAAATAAACAGCGTTGGATCGAAATCACGTTAGGGTCATCCTGCGGGCGTACGATACTAGATTAAATAGGGAATAGGGGGTCTACTGGGATCTAGACTGTCGCGGGGTAAAGTGCTTTCACTGTAATATTAACAACATTTATAAATAGTAAAGCATTATTTCTTGGAATCGGAATTAAGGCTGTAGAATAGGGTTAGGTTCTATCTTGTGAGCCAAAGAGCGTAAGTTCGATCCCCACCCAGGACAAATATTACTTTATTAATATTTGTACTTTCTTTGTGTCTAGGTGTTATTTGTATGTATCTAAGTATTATATTTGTAATTCTGTTGTCTGATATCCGTAACACAAGTGCCTCATGCTACTTATGTCGGAGACAGGTGAACGTAAAACGTGTAAATAAAAGAATACCTAATTTATTCATTATTTAATTTATGTTTTATGAGTTAAACAATTTCAACTAATCCAATGAAGTTCAAATATTTCTATAATGGTATTTGTGTTTGTTCTGTGACTGGGTGTTTAATTACTATATTTTTGATTTCTCTGTTGTCTGATGTTCGTAACACAAGTGCTTTAGGCGACTTATCTTCGAGTCAGGTCAATGTATGAGATGTTGGGTGATACTTTTTCTTAAATAATGGTATATATTTTTAAAGATAGTAATTAGTAGAAATATAATAACTTGAAGAGATGGGGCTAAATTCTTAACATAAATAAGCCCTAAGAGAAATTCAGCATGTCTACTAACGTTTCGGTACATACTGAATAATTATATTATAGATATCTTAAATAATGATAAAATTACAAAGATTTGGTTATATAATCGTATCACTAGTAAGACATCCGCTGTTCGATATAGGCTTCTTCAAGAGATTATGCTCGTAAAGCTAGGGGTAGACCTAATACAAGTTTATCTGCTTTGCTACCTCACTCTCACCTGGTTCTACTGCCAAACAGTAGTATTGAAGGATGAGAGAAGTTGTGAAATTACTAAGTAATGTAACTTTAATACCTTCAAGTGGCTAAGTTTTCAACGCGCTAGCGATACGCGTGTCCGGAGCGTAGGCTGCGATGACGCTTTCTATATTGTTTATAGATTTCACTACATAGTATAAAATAAATTTACTTCCGCCGTCTGTCTTCCCCATTGTATGCTTATAAAACTGCGCAACGGGTTTCGATGCGGTTTTTTATAGGTAGAATAATGCAAAAGGAAGGAAATATAAAAAAATCCTCCTTTCTTGGGGAGACCTATGACCAGCAGTGGACTTCCAATGACTGATATGATGATGACAATGATAATGATGAATATGAAAGCACTGGTAATTTCAGAGGTTTTAAATGTGATGTCGTAAATAATTGATTTATCAACACCATTACCTCAGTCATTGGAAGTCCACTGCTGGATATTGGCCTCTCTAAATCAATTTTCTTGCCCATAATTGTTGCGCTAGTCAAGCGTGTTGGCAATTGCAGAGTGCAGCTTTTACGATGGTAATGCAGCTGCCCATCCCTGCTCTGTGCATATATATACCTACATATACCGCCATCTATCAGTTTTGGTATTTTAATCACGTCTTACGACACCTGGTGCAGTGGAAAGAGTGCCAGTACCTCACGGCATAAATGATTAGTGTTCTACTATTGTTACTATTTATAATCAACTCTTGTATGTTATATAAAATATAATGCTGTTTGTGTATTCCTAACAACATTAAATAGCACGAGCTTTGAAAATATACGTGAACGATCCATCGCAAGAACTTCTGTCCCTGGGGCGCAGTTAGTTAATTACTTCACCGTATAATATTGATTTATTTTGATTTAAAGTCATAATACCTGTAGTATTGCGTTAAATAAGATTTCAGAGTATACTAATAGTAAAACTTAGAAAATCATTTTTTTTATTTTATCATTAATATGGAGAGAAGAATACGTATAACGTGGTAGAAATATAAAGCATAGTAACACTTTACATAAGTTAGATCTCATACAAAGGTCGTCTTCATTGCACTCACCTATTTCTACCGTCGAATAGAAGTGTTAGCATTACTGTGTTCCGGCTTGAAGGGTGAGAGAGGTAGTGAATTTACTGGGAAATCTGGCATAATATCCTCAAGTCACAGTGTTGGCAACGCGTTCGTGATATCCTTGAGATATAACGAGCGTCTATAGGCTGCATTGAAGCTAGCTATCACGCGGACTGTATGCTTCTTTGAAGACCTGGTCTATTAAAAAAAAATCGAAAAGTAAAGATCAGCCGTTGATCCCGCCAATTCGTATCAAATAATGATATTATGGCAATGCCCATTAAGGAAGTGGCTATTAAAGAATGGTGCAGGTTTGGCAACTTGCACCATTCTTCACCAAAAAATGCTGGATAACTCGATCCTCACCAAGAGTTTTAGGGTGGCGATAATTATATTTATTTCACATTTAACACATTAAAAATACAATTTGACGAGCCCGATGATGCAGATGGTAGTGATTCTATCATGTGCACCGAAGGTCGTGGATTCGATTCCCACCCACGGCAAATATTTATATGATTTATGTTTGTTCTGTCTCTGGATGTTAAATATATATAGATTTGAATTTTATAACAGATTCTGCTGTTATATGGCATTCGTAATACAAGTGCTTTAGCGACTTTTGAAATGTTGTTTGAATTTATTATTATTAAATTGTATATGCATGTTTTTGGAGATTGCTTCCGCTATAGAAACAAAATTAAACGCAGGAGTATTTCCGTACGAATTAATCCTAATTTCTAGCATGTCTGACAAGCGTTTTCCACTCGCTCGTACCCAAAGCTAGATACACGTCCAGTGGTAGCATAACTGAATCACCTATAATTCTGATTGAGCTTTCGAACCTCCCGAGTCTGCTAGACGGTGCTGTTTACTTGCCAGTTAAGGTCCGACAGATGCCAGCAAACGCTCACTTTGATGTGCTGCGGCTTCTTTTGATTAGCATTTTGATTTGATTAAGTTTTGCCGGGCCCGACGGCGCAGATGGTTGTAATCCTATCTCATGTACCAAAGGTCGTGGGTTTGATCACCACCCAAGACAAAAATTTATATAATTTTATTTACCTATGTTTTTACTGTGGTGTTAACTGTATGTATTTAAGTAGTATTTTCGTGATTCCTCTATTGTCTGAAGCAACACAAGTAACACAAATATTTTAAGCGACATTTTCATAGTGAATCAGGTCAATGTATGAGATGTAGTGTGAACAGAAAAAGATTTTATATTGTTATGATTAGTTAAAAATTGTTACTAGTTTAAATACATTTTAAGTATTTGTAATTAGAGAGTTTCTATACTATCAGTTTGACAGTGAAAACCAGGTCTAATATCATAGCACTGCCAGATCACAATATAGGTACTGTCGGCACATGCGGATCAGCGTAAATGGGAACGTGAACGTACAAAATTATAAACCCAAAACAAATAAAAGTTTGTGAAGGAAGTAAGTAATTGTAACTTTCAAATCCTGACAACAGCTTTTGTCAATCAAATTGAAATTGTAAAAAGTTAAGTAAACCGTTTTAAAGCCGTTAAAAAAGTAGTT
The DNA here is from genome assembly GCA_020976665.1 of Heortia vitessoides. Classification (NCBI taxonomy): domain Eukaryota; kingdom Metazoa; phylum Arthropoda; class Insecta; order Lepidoptera; family Crambidae; genus Heortia; species Heortia vitessoides. Next base: position 14,080,865 of record JACJUM010002929.1, read on the forward strand.
TTATAATGAGTGAAATGTTGGAAGTTTGTCAATGGCTAGTTAAGTTAATTTTTGTCTGGAACTTGTCATACAATTGATTGAAAACGAAGGTCAATATCCTAGCACTGTCAGATTGCAATATATCGTCAACGTTAACAATAAACACAATTCCAACAAGAAAGCGTAGTAATTGTAAACTTGTGAAATCCTGTCAAAACATCTTGATCAATCTTAAAGACAAGAATTGGATCATACCTTATGCGTTAAGGGTGGTAATTTAGATTCCCACCCAAGACATATATTGGTGTTTGTTCTGTGTTTGGAGTATGTAGTTATCAATATATTTGTAAATTTTAAAACACAAGAACTTTTAGCGACTTATTTCAAAGGCAGTCAGTATAAGATGTTGTGTAAAATGAAGCAAGTTTTAATGCCTTAAAAATTTGACTAGTTATTAAAAAAATTTTTATATGTAGGTGTCTCGATTCGTGGTTCATTTTATATTGCATTGTACAAGAATTTATCTAACATCAAAAGTAGTCTATATCCTTCCTATTTTATTAAAATCGTTCAACCGATAAAGTCGTGGAAGCGTTACAAATGGACCATAGTTCTTATCTTTAGTCATTCTGATATCTTCGCGTTAAGATGGTAAAAAGTATACATAAATCATATCATCATACATTTTACACATATCACTCATTGTCAAATTTATTTATAAAGAAATGAAATCAACAAGAAACTGTTTTTTTAATGGATAAGTTAGAACACGTAATGTTTAAACATCTAGTTAAATTTTGAGGTTCAATATGGCATTGATAACTTATTTAAAATAAAAACGGCAGCCATCGACTGAAACTGTCTGTGCATAGATCGTTACACAATATTTTTTAAAATTGTCTTTAGTTATTTGATACCTACACAAATCTGAAAAAAAAATTACTGACATTAATCTTTAAACGGAAGACATTAAGTTCCGTAAAATTTTAACAGATATGCATTGCTTGATCTGTTGATGTGTGTACAAAATATAATAATAAATCACTTAACTATGCGAGTACTATCTAAAATTAAGAATATTATTAAGAATAGCAAAATATGTCAAATAAACAAATTGTTAAATTTACTTGCAACTTTATTTGTTATAAGTTACAGTAGTCAATAGAACGGCAGTCTCAAATATCTTCAGTAACAAAACTCATAAAGATAGCAATGAGGTTATAGGTATAATTTATGCTTCGAAAAGCCAAACAACAGTAAGCCAGGTAGCGGGCATCGTAAGATAAGGGTTTAGGGCACAATACACATCTTAAACAAATATAAGAAGGTGGCCGGTGACCTTTGTCCCTTCGCGGCTGTGTGCGTGCGGACATCTGCGGACGCACCCACACTAGCGTGCGTTTGTATTTGCAAATGTGACCCTGTAGACTGAAGAATCTAATAGACTGACCTAAATTTTAAAATACTGATTATTGATAATGGTAAAGTAGAAGAGTACCTCCCTCTGTTCCAGTTGTAACAGGCATCAGAGGTTCTCTATTTATATCTCTAACAGTGTACGTTGAATAAAACACGACAGTGTTTGGCAGAATTTTCGATAATACTACTTTTTGCGATTTTTAAGTTAGCTTATGACTTATATAAGAGTCCATTACGTCAAATATAAGTAAGGTTACGTCTATTGACTTCTTATAGAACATACATAGCATCACGTAGCTAAATATAAGTCATTTGACGACACGTAATTGTAAATTACAATCTTTAGATCGCCTTTTGGTTTCGATTCTCTCACTAAAACGATATTTTTGTTGTTTCTCGTTTCCATGGGCCAGATGGCGGATATATTGATCCTATCTTGTGCGCCAAGTTTCGTGGGTTATGTCATGGTATATGATAAATATAAGTGCTGGTTCTGTACCTGCCTGTTGTATATATATGTATTTTTTGTATATATATTTTCCTTTTTTTGGGGAGGCCTATGTCCATCAGTAGACTCCTAATGGCTGTAATAATGATGATGATAATTACAAATGTACAAAAACACGAACACAGTTTACATTATTTCCAAATTATTGGAAATATAATATAGCTTATTTCAGCTAAATGTAGCCTTCTATTCGAGAAAGAATTGAAAAAATTTGTTGGGTAGTGTTTGAGCCTATTTGTTTTAAACCGAAATACAAATCTTTCTCAGTATATATAGTATATATAGTATTTAAAGTATTCACACAAAATTTTATACATTGACCTGACTCCGTGGTAAGTCGCTTAAAGTGTGTTATAGACATCAGACAATAGAGGAATCACAAATATAATACTTAAACACATATTTTTATATAAATATAAAATATGGGTGGGTATCGAACCCACAACACCTGTGGCATAAGATAGGCTCACTATTATTTCCGCCATCGGGCCCATCATAGTGTGCTATTATGAGGTGTAAGTAGATTAATTAATATCCCATTGCAATTTTTTAATTATGTAATATAGTTATAACTTTACCTCTTTGCTAACAGTTTCAGTGCTATATATTTAGCATTTTATATACAGTTTAGCGTCAAACTCTATGTACTTTAGAGATATATTTATTTGTATATTATGTACGTAAATAAAATGGTAAACCTTGTATTATATTAAACCATATACAAACACATTAATTCACAACTTCATGCAAATTACAGAGCATAAGTGCCAATAATAGCACTTGACCTATTTTAGGTACTTAGCATCAAAATTTATTATATTTTGAGTTTCCTTTTGTTGAATAAAGTTATTAATATTATTATTATAAATAAAAAAATGATTTTTAACCAGTCGGTAACTCTAGTCGTTTCATAGCTCTACGCACGTAAGCCTGTTAAGGCCGGGCTACCTTCCGATACAATAACAGCCGCTACATCCAACCCTTTCTTCTCGGCCCGACCCGCTTATAAATTGCGGTGTCCATTGGGCCTCGTCGCAGAATTGCCCGTTGTTTAATATTCGAGTTAGTTTGTTTTGCACGGACCTAGTTAGAAGGTTTATGGGTAAGGGTCCGATTATTGAAATTAATGGCCTTTCCAGGGATATCGGGGCGTGACGTATTGTTGCTGGGATATGACAAAAGCTTATCGAGTTTGAGATGGTTTTCTTTGTTTATTAGATTGCTTTATTATCTATATCAATAATTAAGAATCATTGTACAACTTGTTTATGTACTTCGCACAGGAAAACTTTCTATTGAATTGTGTTTAGTTATTCATAGCATTGAATTGTGTGTTGCTGTTGGTTTTCATATAAATAATGTGTACAATGTAAATTTTAAGGATAACCAGTTTAAAATACTTAGAGCCAATTCCAGATTTTCACAGATGGAAATGTAGAGATACGAAATATATCTAACAGAGCCTCTCTTACAAAGGTCGTCTGCATTGGTAACTGACTCTCACCTATTTCTACCGCCGGATAGCAGTGTTCCGGTTTAAAGGGTGTAAGAGGCAGTGAAATTACTGGGTAAATGTGATATTGTATCTTCAGTTCACAAGGTCAGCGATATATGTGATATCTTGTGATGACACGAGTGTCTAGAGGCAGCCTACGTTTATCATCATGATCGTATGATTGTTTGCTGACTTCATAACATAAAAAAATTGTAAAAAAAGATAAGGTAGAGTTTTGATTACGTTTACAGAAAATTTCTAGATAGACGCAGTTTGGACTTGGCTAGACTTTCGCATGTAATATTATTATTTATTATTTTTTATAGTATTATTATTATTAACTTAAAAGCCTAATGAATAGCTGCCTTTATTATTCATGAATTATTATTGACCTGACTTAGTGATAATTCGCTTAAAGCACTTGTGTTACATCAGACAACAGAGGAATCACAAATACACTTCTTTAACAAGATAATTTGAATATTTCGCATTATTAAGATAATCAATAATAGTGGTCACTCGGTGGTCGAAGTTCTTAGTTAGGTTAGTCGAATTAATGTGAAGGTAATACTTGTGAAGTTCGATCGTCATTACATTTCTTGTTATTGATATTAGCATTTGTAAAAATTTAACATTCAAAAGGTCTTAAGGGAATATATCACTTATATCACTAAAGTCTTTAGATAATGGACGTTTAAATCATTATGGTTTGTTTTGTCATTTAATAATAGTGTCATCATATAGTCATATCAGCCATAAGATGTCCACTGCTGGACATAGTCCCCAAGTAATCTCCAATAGGACCGGTTGTATGCGGCCTGTGTCCAGTATGATACTAATTTAGTTAGATAACTATTTTAGTTAGATCGTCTGTCCATCTTGCGGGTGGACGCCTCACTCTGCGTTTTCCAATATGTAGACCACGGGAATATAGCACAGAATTGCCACGCTGGGCAAGCGTATTGGCAATCGCAGTGCGTTGCCTTACGATAGGGATGCTGCTGTCCATTTCCACCCTGTGCATTTGTGCTACTCTGTTACGGTAGGATATACTACCATCTGTCGGTTCTGGTACCTCAGTAACCTCTATGACACCTGGTACTATTTTTCTCTGCCGGTACAACACACTTTGCTGCATTAATTATGTCTAATTTCACATTCGTCCATTCACGCAATTACTTTAAAAAGGGGTACAAAGTTTTATCACGTAATAATATATATCTATTTATATTATGTACATTTAATAATTTTTTTTTCTATCGTTCTTATTGACACCTCTTACTACCTCTTTCTCTCGTGCAGTCTTTCCATCCAAAGGTGGAAGAAAGAAGAAAGAAGGAAGAAATCGCTATTTGCAAAAAGCCCGCCCATTGTACTTTATTATTTGGTGTACATTTGTAATTTTTTATTTAGTGTACAATAAAGTATTTATTATTATTAATATATAATTTTGAACTTCTAAGGGGTGTATTTCGATTATATATTGATTTATCTTTTTTAACGACTTATTTTTAATAGATTTTAATGTATTTGCTACTAAAGGGGTCTGGAGAAGGTACATTAATGATATTGGTTGCGATGAAACGTATTCTCTGTTAAGAGATAGATAGTGCCTAAGGGAATAAAGGGCCCTTTTTCTATATTTTTTTCGTCCTGTTTTTCTATACTTTACATAAACATTTTACATACATGTTCATATATATATTTGGTGTTGACATTACAAAATGTTCCTTATCTTCTTAATAATTTTGGGCTTCGGTTGCGTAATGATACTGTGTCGTAGCTCGATGCGGTGTAATTGTGTTTGGTTTGTGTTTAAAAAATAATTTCAAATCTGGCTCGGTTTACGCTTTATTTGCCGTGGGGTACCGGCAGAGTAGTACAGAATAGTACCTTCCCCTATACTAGGTGCCGTAAACGGCTTCTAAGGTAGGTATAAGAGCCAACAGATGACGACACATCCGAAACATTGCAGCTTAAATACAATAATATAGGTATCCCCGTCGTGAAAGCTGCGTTCTTTGATTGCCAGCATGCTTACCCAGCGAGGCTTTTATGGGCAAAATCCTAACGTTCTTGGGGGGGGGGGGCATGTCCAGCAGTGAACGTTTTACGGCTGTCATGATGATTACGCTTTTATTATGTATTATATATTTATTTACCTTAACTGCTTATTGTATATGCTAAGTTTAATATTAGTTCTAGGCACTCATTTGATAGTAAGCGTGCACCATTGTCGTAAAAAGGTTGAACTTCATTGATACTACGAGTACATAGAAATTCCTTCATTTCCAAAATCTCTCTGAATGATAATATCTAATCAATAAACAAATTTCATTGAAATTCAATGGGATTGAACTACATATTATAATTCATATCATAATTCTAATACAACCACAGCTGGCCTCACACGATATTGGTACCGGGGCCCGGCCTTCAAATTGCAATAAAAAGTCAGTGGATCTAGCCCGGACTTACGTGGTAATATTTACCTAACAGAGGAGGCCTGTGGGGTCAGGACGAGTGCGGTAAGGGACTTACGATGGAATTTATAGATTCGGCTTGGCTAAGACAGTACATGTACAATTGTTATTACTACAACTAAAACATCTATATATATATATATAGATGTTCCTCTGTTTTCTGGCGTCCGTAACACTTCTACAAACAACAACAAATAAATGCTATAAGCGACTTACTACAGTATCAGGTATGAGATGTTCTAGGAATTTATTGTTAGTATTAATATTGTACTTTATAGTAAATAGTGTTATTTTTCGTTATAAAACATATCAAAGCAAGTAATGAAATAGCGCAGCAAGAATATGGCTAATAATAAATGGCTTTCATTTTGATATTAAAGTACCCTAATAATAGTAATAGGAAGTAACATTGTTTTCTTTCTTAATAATGCAAATATAATATAATGCAAAGATGATCTCTAATTACGAATTGTCTGACTTATCATTTAAATACACGTGCTTACTAAAACACACCTTAAATAAAATTATGAAATATATTTAAAACTCATGAGGTTAGATCTCATACAAAGGCCGTCTGTATTGGTACCTGACTCTCTGAATTACTTGATAATGTGACATAATATCTTCAAGTCACTAGATTGGTAACGCAAGTGAAATCCTTGTAATATTACGAGCGTGTGTAGGCTGCGGTAACGCTTACTATCACGCGGACTGTCTGCTTGTGTGTCGACTTGGTCTAATATAAATAAATGAAAACGTAAGTGAGCCAAAGTTAGAATTAAATATAGGAAGGCTCATTTAAAAATGCACGCAAAATCGTTTCCTATACCGGCACCGAATGGAACCCTCCACTAACTGAAGCTCACCGGTCGCAACCGGTCGCCGCTGGGTCTCTCCCGTTTCCTCGCAAAACATGTTGCTTTTATTAAAACATGCGGACGGACACTCACCCTCTCCCCGGTCCCCGACCCCACCCCCGCTAAATAAACCAGAGGGTCCGCGTTTGTTTTATATTGCCGTTGTTTTTATGAGATACGTTTCCATGTTTTGGAACAAATGTGTACAGTTTTATTAACCAATATAAATATGACAATTTAGTTTAATAGTAATATTAAAGTATCGTTACCAACAATAATTTTCATTTAAATGGTCATTTTCCACTAAAAAGCAGCAATCATAAATGTAAAAAAACCAAGCAAGATTTGGGTGAAATCGAGAAAACAAATCTAACTGCAGATTTTTATAAGCTCCGGCTCGTAAATACAGTTAAAAAAACCTTAGTAAAAAACTGCTTAAAACATTTACTATAATAATTATATTTTTTTTGTAAATTTATCTATATATAGAATTATGTATTTAATTATTCACTTAACAGTTTATCGTATCGTAAATAATAATGTACACTAGCAATTAAAAAAAATTACATAATACCTTAAACTTCTTAAAAATATTTTTTTTATATTTGTGGCGTTTTTAATAATGTGTATGCTATATGATATTTTAAAGAGTTAATCAATTCCTTCTATTCAAGGGCAATGCGTTAACACCAACGTGGTCGAAAGTAATTTCTTTTAACTTGGTCCTATAAAAGCACACATTCCTTTTTTCCCGTAACATTTATTTCACGCTTAAGTTAATTACTTATTTGTGTCTTAAATTGGGAAATCAATATGACGCGCTGTATTGATTTCAATGAAAATTTTTAAGACCTTTATCGTATGGCATACCTATATCTTAAGCTATTAATTTCTAAAAGTGCGGTTGAATGACATAGCACATTTGCTTTTTATACCTATTCCTACCACAATTAGCCGTACACTTTAAACGTACCGTAAAAATTATGAAATCATCAATATAAATAGTTTAATTTTTGTTGTTTTTTTAGTATATGTAACAACTTTATATCAAATGTGTAATAAATAGAGAACATTTGCAAAAATAATGTAAATCACTTTTATCTGGCTAATCCCTAAAACGATTTATAGGTCTTAAGAATTCCAGCAAAATAACTTTAATTCTAAGCATGTTGTAATTACACCCACCAGATCAAATTTATGGAAATGAGTCTTATGAAGATGTCAAAGTTAATGATAGAAACTGGGTCTTCCAAGTTCCATTTCTAATCCAAACTCCTAGGTAGTGATTGAATTCACGACCTTTGACGTAGCCAATATGTCATTCTGATAAGTAATATTAAATGCCATCTCATACTTCTAGCATTTCTTTTTTGCCATGGGGAATACCTCCCCTGAACCAGGTGTAATCTAGGAGTAACCAAAATTGCGTACCTCAAATGCACAGGGCACTGCGATTGCCAACATGCTTGCCGAGCGTGGCAGTAATCGGCAAATCCCCCCTTTTTGGAGAGGCCTATATCCAGCAGTGGACTTACAATAGCTGGTATGACGATGACTGAAATTGTAAGGATAATAATAACATACAAGCATGAATAGTAAGTTGAATCCACGACTACGAAAGCGGTTAGAAGTTTAAATATTTACTCAAGGGTCAAGAGAATATTAATTGGCCGCCGAAGACCCAACTAATTTGCATCAAAATCGATGTCTCTAGATGATTCTGGAAACTTCCAAACACTCCCGGACCGCTATCAAATACAAAACTAGGCGAATGAACTAATTTGATCAGTGCGAAAAGCGAGATATCTGTACCTAATATATGCGTGGGGCTACCCTCTTGTACGAGTTGTGGTTGGCGAGTGTGCTCGACCGATTCCTTAAGCTCGTTAGAATTGTTTTATCAGTTTATGACGGGCCTGATGGTGCAGATGGTAGTGATTCTATCTTGTGCGCTAAAGGTCGTGGGTTCAAACCCTACCCACGACAAATATTTATAGGATGATATTTGTCTTCGTTATGTGTTTGGGTGTTATTTATTTATTTAACTTTATTGCACAAAATGTTACAAAATGTACAAATGGCGGACTTAATGCCAAATGGCATTATCTCCCAGTCAACCATTACACAAAACAGAAAATATATATATATATAGTGGTGCAGGCAATATATATACAAAATAAATAAACGTGGCATATATATTTGTATAAATAAATAATAAAAAATATGTATTAAATTTTATATAATATTTGTGATTTTTGTCACAAATCTATCGTATATGTATTTATTAATGACTATATAGTGACGTTAGAGGCGGCTAAGTTCGACAGATAAAACAGCGCAGCTAAAATACTACAGGTGGGGATGGGCAGCAGCGTCCTTGTCGCGATGCTGCACTCTGCGATTGCCATCACGCCTGCCCGGCGCGGCAATTATGGCCTTAAAAGTCCCCCTATTTTGGGAAAGCCTATGTCCAACAGTGGATTTTTCATGGTTAATATGATGATGATGAAAAGATACTATATTTTAGAGAATGATGATTAATATATTTCTAACTGATCGATGCACTAGTCTGACACGATATTTTATAAAATGACTGACGGTTATGACCGACGCCATAAGTATTCATTATTCATTTCACATTAATGTATTAGAAATTTTTCGCGCAACTTTCTTATTATGCAAACGCAACAAAATAATTTAAAAAATGATTTAGAAACAAAGGAATTCATTTAAATATATTCTCTTATTGGTCTTAATAAATTATCAATAATAATATATTGAATAAAAGGTAGCCAAATCATGAAAATGTATATAATTTTGTTCAAAATAATTAAGTAAAAGTTTTTATACCAAAATAAAATCTCCCGCTAGTCGAGTGTATACTAAACGAGGCACAGCTCAGCCGACCCTTTGCGGCCAGTTCTCCCTGCACAGTGGGCAGTCTCCCCCCCAAAGCTCGGCCAACAAAAAACATTACAACTCCCGCCCCCTGCGACCCAATACCGACCATAAGCTAATCCCGTACGAGTCATTATAGCTTGCGTCTGTTTTGTGGGCAGCGTAGAGGGGTATGGTCGAATCGACCGGTGTACCGATTGTGTAGTTTTGATTTTCATTTTGTTATTAGAGGGACGGATTTGGGTGTTCGGTTTTTACGTTAGTTTGATTTTTTTATACTATTTACTAATATCGCGTTATGTTGAATACCACGCAATGTTACTAAAATTATTATAATTAATCTTAGCAGTATATATTTTTTGTGGTTTTAATGCCCTTCATGTGTTTAAAATGTAACTCTACTTTTGTAAGTATAAATGCTAGAATATTTGTTTGCTTCTTATCATAATTCGCCACTATCTTTAAATTTCCGTTAATGAGATTATCTATATGCTTTTCTATGTTCTAGCTGTGCCCGCGACTTCGTCCGTGTAGAATACCTAGAAACTTTGGGGGGTATAGTAGTAGCCTTATTCAATAAATGGACTATTTAACACGGAAAGAATTTTTTAAATCGGTCCAGCGGTTCCTGACAAAAGCGCGTTAAAACAAACAAACAAACTCTGTAACTTTATAATATTAGTATAGATTATGCATTTCCAGCATTCACGAAGACATCTGCGAGGTTTTCGTTATATCTGTAACTCCTTTTTTTGTCAAATTCATCAAAATAAGGATTCGGCCCTTTCGAGACTTCAAACTAACAAACAGACACACACGGATACAATAATAATAAATGAATACATTTTTAGATCTGTAGTCATAATTAATATAAACTGTAATAAAAAGTATCTACTTTTTATACTACTGTTATTAAAATTTTGTTTTTAGTATTATTTACAATTTAGTTTATATCAATTATTTATCATTTAATTTTGTAAAACCAAATCAGTTTACCTCTATTAAAAACGATCGCAATGTAACCAAAACGCCAAACAAAATGTTAATAAAGAACGTTTTAAAGCCGTTAAAAAAGTAGTTTTATTATGAAGTGTATAGCGAGTTCATAAACTTTCGTATGACAAGTATGAGGCGCCATGTTGTAGAGGCAATATTTACCGACGTGTCACCGTTGACCCTCAAAACTTCTTCGTCACCAAATTACACTTACATGAGCCTCGGAATCGCTTTGAATTTCGCCCTTTTTTCTCAACATGACAGCTACAGGGTGTACGCACGTGGCGCAAACTGAAGAAACACCCCTTGTGTGGAGACGTTAACTTTGCTACTATTTGCATGTGGCACAATTCAGGAGCTTTAGCTAGACAAGAAATATATATATATATATATATATATATATATATATATATATATATATATATTTTACCTACATTAACTTCACGTTATGTCGCGTCCCAAACGGTTACCGGGTTTATAATTGACATGTGTCTTTCTTTAGGACTTAAATCTTTTCTGCATTGGTTTTCTTCGGAGGTCCACGCTAAGTGTTTTTGCAAAGAGGAAATAATGAGGATTTCAGTATTGGCAACGTGTGAATGATGCCACGTTGTTGTAAACTGCCATAGGCTGCAGTAACTGCCTACTATCAAGCGGGTTGTAAGTTTGTTTGGAGCCTTTGTGGTATTAAGTTAATACTGATAGACACAAACAGACTGAGACTTTTATGTATTTATTTTAGTATAGATGGAAGATTATTTTAAATTAATAACTCTCAACCACAAACATTTGCAATTGATTAATTGAATGAAACTGTTATTAGCAAGGAATAAATCGACACAGAAGATTGACTGATTAAATCCGGCGTAGGAAAATCAAATGCAATACATAACTTACTTTATTGAGAAATAGTGAAGATATTATCCTATACATTTTAATGCTCCCAAAGACTTATTCTTTACAATGTTTTTGTTAAGATTTGTAGTATAAGGTTACCTTTAAAAAAAGAATTGAACAGAAATTTAAAGGCAAATCATGCAATAAAAAAACCAAAAAAAAAGCAAACACGATACAAATTAATTTTGATGTACAGTAAATACAGTACAGAAATAAACACTTACATTAATAATATTTTTTTACATGAATTGTAACTTAAATTAGAATTCCTAGTATTACATAAATTCCAATATATAAGCAGCATCTTATTGGAACTCTATATTCCAATAAGATATTGCTTATGCTAAGGGTTAGTACATAAGTAATGTAGATATTAATTTTTTAAAGCGAAATAAATATAATGCAATAATAATATTGACAACACATTTTATACATTGAACTAACTTGGTAGTATATTAAGTTACTTCAATATTAAATTTAAATAATTAATAAGAAGCAATTGTAATAAAATATTTTAAAATAGTAATATCATGTTAAAACCTTAATCTGCAAATGACTATACGCTCTCTTTAAAAATTATTTTACGAACCTACGATTTATGTAATGGTAATGAAAATATGAGCTGATTTAATGTTTGTATTTAATAATTAATTAATTTGTTAACATTAAGATTCAAGTCGTTTTATCTTGGCACAACTTGAAACGTGGTGTCACAGTAGAAATACTACACCATAGTTCTACTACACTTTCACTCTTATTTGTTACAATGAATGCCTAACAGGCAGCTAGATGTAAGAACAAAAAAGTTTTTAAATCTGCTAAATTCCATGTATGCAATCGGTGGTGATCCAAATAAATACTTATAGTTTTAAATGCCAATTACACACCGAAAATCGCAGCGAAGGAGGGTTCCTAAAATATATATAAGAGTTATTTGTATTCACCCTGAGACTGCAATTTCATTTTAGTCAAATGTCTATCTATGAAGGTACTTCTATACGCTTACTTAAATGTGATATCTATCTAATTTAACATAATATATTGCATAGCCACGATTTCTGGGTAGGGTAGCTTTTTTTCGAAATATATCCTATCCAGGTTTAGAAGTACATAATAAACGGTAAGGTTTACTTAATAAAATCATTAGGAGCAGGCAAGATTTATCACAATATTCTATTTAATGTGACATAACTTCTTCAAGCCACTAGGTTGGCAATGAGCTATTGATATTCTTACAATATTAGGAGCGTCTATAGGCTGCTGTAAAGCTATTAGTTAGTCATTATTATACTTACTGTACGCTTGTACGTCGTCAAAAATGTCTTGACCTGCAGTTGACCCTACGGAGGATAAAATATTGAATATAACCTAAAAAGTGTTAATGAAGAATATATTCATAAAAAGTGATTAAATCGCTACCGCTCATGAACTAAACCTCGCCTAGAGCCGGGGCGTGACAGCGTGACGCGGGTCCGGCCGGTCCGAAATAGATATTTTCGGTGACTGTCACGTTATTTGTGGCTCCACAACGGGTTGCGAAAGGGTACGACGTACATGTTTCTGTAGAAGTAAACAAGTTTAGTGGGTGTTGTGTTTTTGTTGTATGTTTAGGTTTTAATGACGCCTGGACCGGGATAAATTAATAAGCTGTCATATATGTATAGCTCTCGCTCGCTTTTGTTTAATATTATTTATTCAAAATAGACCCTATAAAAATTCTTTCTGCAACCGATAAACCATCTCTGCACCAGTATTAAGAGCGATTGATATCAAAGGAGCCCATGGCGCAGTGCATAACGCGCCCGCCCGGCGATAGTTGATCTTAAGTAACTTTTGCAATGGTTGGTATTGGAAGGGTGACCCAAATCTATCTTGAGGATATCTGTATTCCGTTTAGATGTTAGTCCTTTTCTTAAAACATTTGGTGAGGTCACGACTCATACTGCTTACCTATTTACTCAAAAGGTAGGCCTCTATCTTTGAAGAGAGAATATAAAAAATAGTTTTTATTGATAATAAAGTTACTGAGTCACACAAATTGTTGTGAGGAACAGTTCTAATAGTGGCTTGCCGATGGTGCCGCATGTTTGTTTGTCAGCATCGTAGTATAAAACATATTTAATTAGTATAAGGACAATTATTTTAATAACAAGTATTTTAGTTATCATTATGTGTATGATATTGATAATTCCGGTTCGCTTTATATATGCTAGCGGAACAATATATTTACAAATAAATAATTGTAACTACTGTGCATGCATGTCATGTGCTAAAAAAATAAATTTACGCCATTAAAAACTTTCAGAGTCAAACATTAAACTTTAATTAATATCTTTTTAAAGTTGAATTAAATTATAATATACTTTTTGTTTAAATTTATTCCAACAAGAATCTGTATTTTACAATCCAGTAAGAACTAAAAGCGATAAAATTTACCAGGTGTTTCTAATAAATTCTTGGTACGAAACAGCGCCATCTATCGTCGGGTAGCGCATTCAAATTAAGTTGTTGTCGACAACCGCCACAGAGGGCGCTTAATATCGTAGCTTCGGGATAATGGTCGCAGTTCGTAGCAAATAGCTGGTGGCACTACAGAACTAGCGTAGTATGATCTTTTGTCATGGTTTCAAATGCGTTTTTAAGTAATTACTTAGTACATAAAGTCCGGTGTACTCTAGAATCGGTTGGAAAAATTAAATCTTAGTATTTATTTTGTTATGCAAGAATTTAAAACTTTTTTTTGATACTAGAAATAAAGTAAACCAAATCTTGGTATTTATTTTAGTCACTCTAAAAAGAACAATATGAAGAAGTTAAGCACTGGGTCTCTCTTTACACAAGTAATAAAAGAATGATCTATTGGTATTTTCACACATTAAGGGTAAGTTAGGTTAACCATAGTTTAAATTTGAATCTTAGTAATAAACAAATTTATAGAGAAATTGTAAAACAAAATCGAAAAAACATGATACATATTATATGTAACAGAAAAGCGGAGTCAAATTGATAATACTTTCGGATGGAATTAATTTTTTTATTATCATCATTCATTCTAATATAATATATACATGAAGTGTTACATTTGTGATTCAGCTGTTGTCTAATGTCCGTAACACAAGTGTTTTAAGCGACTCGGATTTAACATTTAAGTTTTTTTTATTATAACTTGAATTAAGCTAATAGTGCAAATTAATAAAGATATATATTCTTCATTATACAAATATATATATTTATTTACTCTTGTTTCAGGACAACAAACTAGAAGGACTATGTTGCAGCCAATCACACTCGCGGTCAACCTTCATAAAAATATAAAAGCTCTTCAAAGCTCTGTCTGAAAGTTCCCAGCGAAAGTTCCGGCGGAGTGAAAAATGCAACCGACTCCAAGGAAAGTGAGAGTGAAGCCTCTGCGAAACCTTGTTACGTAAGTATTTTAAAACTTGAGACTTGCAACTTTTTAGCTTTAAGGATTAAATGGTTTCTTTAGACGTGTTTTGTATAAACGATAATGTTTTTATTCTTATTGAATGTCTATTGAGTGTAAGTGTGTCTGCCGATCTGTTTGTTTATAATACTTTTAATTTAATAATAATTAATGGCTTAGCCAGAGAGCTGATGTATATGAAAATAGGCTTATTGAAAACCTAAAAGATGGTGATGGAGCGGAAGTGAAGAAAATGGCTACTTTAAGAAAGTTCCCGCAAGACGCAATTTTAAGTGATATTTCCGGGGATAAAGTCTTAGTAGAGCGTCTAATCCAGCGCACCGAAATAACCACTGGATAACATGTCGATAGTGTTATTTAAAGTTTCATTCTTAGTTTATTCAATAAAAAGTCATAAAATTACTTTGAACGACGGCTTTGTAATAGACGAGCATTGACATTGTAGTACAGTAAAAAGTTATAAATTAATATAAACAGTTTTATACAAGCTTTTAGGTTTTATTATTATTTATTTAATATCTTTAACTTTACCTGCCTTATAAACATTGTTGATTTATTCCAACAAATGATGCTTTTAATAAATTCAAATTCTCTTTTCACTACTGGACCGCTGTACTTACAGAAGTTTAAAAAGCAGAAGTTTTATGTGACTTTGTAAATCACGACGCTAAAACTTAACATATAAAGAAGTAAAATAAAATATTCAGTAACATAATTTAAGTAAGAATATGTTATTATTTTTTTTGCTAAACTTTAAAGGATCTAACTTAAATGCCGTCAAACGTAAATAGCCACTTACACTTTAAAATTTACAGTACAATATTATGAAAATATAAAAGTGATTTTTAAAGATTTTACAACAGATTTTTAATAAATATTCTATTAGTCCTAAGCTACGTATATGTTTAACGTAAGTTACGTTACGAGATCTATCCCTCCGATAAATAATTTCAGTAACAATTTTTAATCTAGACCTTCAGTCATCTACATCAGTCTATACAAACTTTCGCGTTGATAACATAATATTAGTAGAATTCCAACATTACATTTATTTATTTTTTATAGATATTATTTGAAACACAATATTGGATGGTATTATTATCAAATTATTCATTTTTTGTAATTACTATTTATTATTACTTCTTTTACACAATGTTGCAAAATAATAACGTTATGTTATCTAAGCCACCTACCTATACTGAAATAAATTATTACGTTTTATTTGGAAGTTAGTGCAAAATTAGTGAATTCTTCATAGAATAATAACTATTCTGCTCAATAAATATTAAATACAATAAGTTTATTACCTACCATGCCTATTGCCGCTGCAACCTATGCTAACATAACGCGGCTTACCGATTCCTGGCTACAACGTCACAAAACCTGGCTACAATGTCACAAAACCTGGCTACAATGTCACAAAACCTGGCTACAATGTAAAGAATAAATAAAGCTGTTTAAGGTTAGTTGGTCACATAACGTTAAACACAAAATATTCCTCCCACACTACGGCCTTAATCAAGCGGACCGTACAAGACAGCCAGCATCCCACCTACAACCACTTACTACCAAATTGATTGATCAATCGCCGCTCAATCGGCCGGCGGATATTGGCGCAGCCGCCGGCCCCCGCCCATTTTAACCGTCGCGCCGGTAAACTGATTTTTGACGGAAATCAGACCACCCTAGACAGCGCGCTTGGCGGCTCCTAAATGGCCCTTAGGGCTATGGTGATCGTATTAGAGGGAGTCTGTATTTTTATTCGAGAATTATTTTTCTAGAACGCTGTATGAGGCGTCTCTTAATATATTTCTTACTATTGTTAACTGTTTTTTCGTAGATTAGAATAGTATTTTCCCATTTTTGCTACTGTCAAAGGTGACTGAGGTACTGAAACCGACAGATGGCGTTATACCCATCCGAAACCGTGTAGCTCAAATCTAGAGGATGGGTAGCAGCATTCTCGTTACTTAGCTACTCTCTGTGGTTGCCACCACACCTGCCCAGCGCTACAAAGATCCTCTTTTATCAACAAGCTTACGATTACTTACTTACGGCTGATTTGATAATAATTATTTCTCATTTGTATCATATACAGTTCGAACACACCGCTTGACGAGTGCTTGATAACAGACTGTTGGGAAAATTGAAAATGTAATTTCTGTTAAATATATAAAATATGATTAAAATCTGTTTTTATTACAAATTATTAAAAACCAAAATGAATAAAGAAAAAAATCTTAAAATGTAAACTTACCGTATGAACCTTATAGAGTATGACGTAATTTTCAGAACCACTGCTTTATCGTTTATAACGATCTTAACGTTTAGTTTAATTAAGTTATATATTGGTAAGTTCCTATAAGCTATTTGTGATAAGGTACTTTGAAATTAAAACTGCTTTTTTTCACGTATTTTTATTTTTGGTGTACAATAAAGTATTCATTATTATTAAGTTCTCTTTTGAAAAGGTGTAATTGCTAATTTAACTATTTAGTTATTTCGAGCAGTTAGATTGATTGTATATTTCAAATACATATAGTCCTTTTTTAATTGTTATGCATCCATTATTCATAATAAAACTACTTTTTAAGGGCTTTAAAACGTGTTTTTTTACTTTTTACATTTTTTGTTTTACGTTTTGGTTACCTTACCGTAACCATACTGAAGAAACAAATGAATAGCCTTAAAGGCGGTTTAAAATATTAACTTGTAATTTGCTATGCTGATTTTCGAAATATAACCGCGATTATATAGAATTTAATATAACCGCGTTTTCATATTAAAAAAAATAATTTTCACTAAACACTCGAATGACTAATACAATACTTACAATTCTTATGTACTAACAAGCAGTGCCCCGCGGTTTTACACGCGTTAAATTGTAGAACTTTCATACTACACCTTTTACTCCTTCAAGGGATGACTTCCGAAAAAAAATTTACTATGTGTTTATGACTTTCAATGAAAAACTTTTACACAGAGTTTCATTCGAATAACTTTAAAAACAGAAAGGTTTCATTCTAATGCATAGTTAGTATGAAACAATTTTACCCCTTAGGGGCGTGAATTTTTGAAAATTCTTTCTTAATGCTCCCTTGCGTTATGAAAGAAACTTCCTGTGCAACATTTTAAGTTTCTATCCCTTACAGTTTAGGCCCTGCATTGATATATCAGTCAGTCAGTATATATTATATATGTATTTTTAATCTATGGGAGAATCCGCGATATAACGACTAGTTCAAAATGAAAACAAATTGTCATAAACCTATTAGTTTCGAAGTTCCTATACAAAATTGAATTCTGTATGAATTTAATTTTGGATATAATATATTTATCGTACGCGTCCCCTCTATATCCGGGGTGGGGTATAACCAATTAAAACGTAGAAATGCTTATTCTACATTTTAATTGGTTATTTTGATAAACATCATGATCGATTCGCTAGTTTATTGCAAATTTACTATATACATTACAAAGTTTTTATTTTTTTTTTGTGATTAAGTCACAATTCTAGACTAAGCATACATTTCGTATAATAACCGACACGACCGCCTGTAGACGCTCGTACTATCACAAGGATATCACTATCAAGTAACACATAGCCCCTTTGGGGGTTAGATTTGGTGATAGTGGTTTGCTAAGTTGGATTTAGCGAATTCCCGTCTTAGAAAACACTTACGTTCTAAAATAAGTAGTATAATATTTTATAACATTGATACGTTACTAATCATAAAACTACTCCTTCAGCGGCTTCATTTAACTTTTTATTGGTTCGACGCTTCGTTTACTTTGTGGCAATCTTGAGAACGGTTGTAAACCGCGTTTTGAAGCCGTTAAAAGAGACGTTTTATTATGAATAACTACTATGCATATATTGAGCCCGCGAGGTACCGGCAGAGAAGAATAGTACCCCCCCCTATACCAGGTGTCGTATGAAGCGATTTAGGTACTAGATTCGACAGGTTGCTGTATATCCATCTGAAACAATGCAGCTCAAATGCATGCGGCGATGGGCTGCAGCATCCCCATCGCTATAGCTAACCCCATGGGCTCTACGATTGCAAACAGGCTTTCGAAGCGTGGCAATTATGCCCTAAACTACCTATTTTGGAGAGGTTTATGTTCAGCAGTGAACTACCAATGGCTGGTATGATATATTGAGATTCCTAGCATTTAAGTTTTTGATTTCTTGATAAGTGTGTGACCTATCGCTATTATACATTAAAATAAGGCTGTAACCGGTGGTCCAGAGTAGATAAAATATAACTTAGTACCTTCCTTAGAATCATCTACCGCAATACGCAATTAAGGTACATTAACTAACTAATAGTAGCCATAGAACGTCCATTGCAGGAGAAAGACTTCCCAAAGAAAGGGAATATATTTCCATAATTGCCCTACTGGGCAGATGTAGTGGTAATCCAGAGCGTAGTTTCTACATTGGGCTACCCTGTTTCGGGTCTGTCATCTGTCATTCCGGTATCTCACCACCTCTTACAACTCCTGGTACAGGTGGAGGTGTTATTTTAATCTGACAGTACTCGTAAAACCGGTACCAAACAGCAGTTCAAACAAATTGAAGATAAATGTAACAAGGGTATGACTATCATAAAACAACCTATGCAGACATTAAAAGTAGCATCGAGGCGCACTTATCGCTTACCGGCACCCATCTAGGACATTCGAAAAGATAGTACAGTTTTTTATAGGTATTATTATTATGACAATCTAAAAACTTTTCTTCATAGATAGATACTTGTAGAATGAAAGAAAACCCACCCAGCATATAATAACAGGTCGCTACTGTACGCCTCCAATAAGTTCTTTGCAGGGTCGCCGGCGGTAGAGTCTTCTCATTATTCCTGTGCGCTCGCCTGTAACGAATCCACGGTTACTTTCTACTGTATCTAGTGAGACTTTATTTTGTGTTCGACCTGTTGTATGAGAGGTAAGTTACATAAATAAATCCATGCATCTCATGCATTAACATGAGTCCACGGCAAGTCGCAAATGTTACAGATATCAGTCAGTATTAGGTATTATGAGTATAACTCAAATAAACATATTTAAAAATTAGATACAAGATCTGGGCATTTTTATAATATGAATGTTTGTTTTGGGTAGTCGATCCCACGACTCTTGCCGCATAAGATAGGCACACGCCAACACGCCCGTCAAACCAACAGAAGTACATTTCGTTGAAAAAATATTGACTAATTGAATGTAGAAACTAAATTAAGTAAGGTCATCATTGCCAGAAAGTTGTTTATTTTTATTATAATTGGAGTTCTGGCGTGTTGAAAAAAAAATCAAATAAGCTTAACTATTTGAATGCTTATATGTATAAAATCCTTTACTGACAGTTTGGTCAATTTTTTTTATTAGTAAATAAGAGCTGATTTTTTTGAATAAAATAAATGCTGCTATCCTAGCCTTGTCGCATTTGAGCTACGCTGTCTAAGCTTACATATCGTCGTTGGCCGATTCCGGTACCTCAGTCGCCTATTACTAACTAGGCGAGGTACTGTCTTCTCTGCCGGTAACCACATGGCAAGTTCAGTCATTCAACATATATTTTTGTTTTAGGTTTCATTAATGTGGCAAGGAAACAGTTCAAGATGCAGAAGACCCGACTTCAGTTCTTAGACAACTTCAGGTTAATGTTCTTTGAGGTCTGAGATTATAGTTTCGTATATTGATATTGCATTAAAACAGAGCATAGAGTATTTTATCACACTCTTACCTGACAGTTTCGACAATTTTTTTTATTTGTATATAAGAGCAGACTTTTAATGAATAAAATAAATACTACTTTCCTAACGTTGTTGTATTTAAGCTACGCTGTCTTAGCTTATATATCGTCATCTGCCAAGTTCGGTATCTCAGTCGCCTATTACTCACCAGGGGAGGTACTTTTCTATTCTGCCGGTAACCACACGGCAAGTTCAGTCATTCAACATATATTTTTGTTTTAGGTTTCATTGATGTGGCAAGGAAATAGTTCAAAATGCAGAAGACCCGACTTCAGTTCTTAGGCAACTTCAGGTTATTATTGCTCTTTGAGGTATGAGATTTTAGTTTTGTATAATAAAATTGTGTTAAAATAAATTAAAAACAGAACATTAAGCATTTTTTCACACTATTACCCCTCATATATCTTAAAAGAAAATACACAAATTTTATAAGATTCCTAATAAAATAAAAGTAATTCAAATAATTAGAATTTACTTAAATATAATTCCTAACAAGACCTTGACCGGAAATGATTTCAATTGTCTCAAGTAGTGCATCCTTAGCAAAAGGTTAAACTGCAGTTACAATCTGACTTCGATTCTCGCCTGAAAGTTGAGACAATTAGTGTAGAAAAATCTTGAAACATTTAGTTTAGCTTTTTTTAATGCGTAATAAAAAAGTTAATAGATAAGCTTTTTACCTATAAAAATCATACACTCTGATATCGCTAATTTAACTTTCAGTTTCATGAAACTTGTATTTTTATAAATCGATCAACAATTATTAAATTAAAATATTAACTGCAAAATAAAGTCACGGAATAATGGAGAATAAACTTAAATAAACATTTAAATATTAATAACAAAAATACGCCCAAGATTTCATACCGAATACTGTCATTAGTTTAAAGCACTTATGTTACGGATCATAAAATAGAAGAACTCACCATCGGGTCCGTCGTGTAGACGAATATGATAAATATTCTATTTATGTCTGTTGCTGTTATTACACTATTTACGGATAAGTATAAGTTATTAATAATTAATATATTATTGGGCAAATTCTAAATGTAAATTTAACTAGAAAATAAATTTATATATATATCGTTTATCCTTTTATCTTAGGTTAAAATAAACTTATGCGTTGCTTCTGAAAACGAAGATTTATTTCGTTAATTTCTTACAAATATTATTATATTATCTTACAAATAACTTATTTAACTACCCTATTATTATAACTTTACCTGAAAACGAAGAAACGACAATTAAAGTCTATTCTTCCACCAATTATTCTTATTTATCTATCTTAAATCACAATAATCTAATACAATAATAACCTCTCAACTGACCATTGACCTCAGACTTTAGCGCTTGTCAGTTGTCAATGTCATTCAATGTCGTTCAAAATTAAAGAAATATTATTTCTTTACATATATAATATGAGAAGCTGATTGATTGACTGATTTATCTATACTATAAGCTATAAAGGTTAGAGTTTATAATTTTTGATTTTATAATGTAGATTATCACTAAGAAAGTATTTTTGATAATTCAGGTGTAAAACGGGGATGCAAAGTTAGTATGAAAGTTCTTTCCTTCAACATACATCTGCTGGCCGAAGGTTGCAGCTGTCTTGACAAACAGAGAAGTCATATAGAATACTGATAACTTTCTTGCTGGTTACTTAAATATAAACATGACATTTCATATTATTGTGCAAAAATAACTTGCCCCAAAATAACAGAAACAAAACATTGAAGTTAATTAACTATGATAACAAAAATAGGTGTCATGAATTAGGAAGATTGGCAGAAGGGGCATCGCTTGTAATCAAATATACGAATAGAATTATGTAAGAATAATACAGTGGTTTCTAGATATGAGTCATAGTAAGTATTCTCTCCACTCCTAATTTAAATATTTATTAATACAAGGAAAATGCTGCTTGGATCCAAATGCAAAAAACTAGGCACTAGTTGGTGTAGTTTATTTAATAGTTAGCAATTTATACATTTTTGTAATAACGTAAGAAGTGACGTCAAAAAAAATTACATAGAAATAAATATTCGTACACTTTGTCCAATGTAAATACGCTCAAAACATTTTAATTAAATACTCTCATCTTATACGCCACGTGTCCCCTAATAATACAACTGCCCCCTACAAACTTCCAAATTACCCATAATATTGAACCTTACCGTAATAGCAATAAGGACACCAGAATGTAGGAAAAACTTTTTGTCTGGACAAGGCTGATACGCACTGTCGCTTAGAACAGACCCTTCCATTTCCAACAGGGGTAAATGTGGGTGGCATGAGAGGGATGCGAGTGTGAATCACATGTGCTAGAGAAGGACGGCTGGTCTTAATGAACGGACATTAGAATGGCGTCACATTCTCGACGATTAAAAGTGTAAGGTCTATATTTTTTACGAGGGTTTGCGTAGATATGAGTTTGAGAGCATTATACTGATGTTACCAAAATCAGATCTAACGTGGCAATAGTAATTTTAAAATTTAAAAGATTTTTATCAAGCATCTCGATTGTAAATTCGATTATCAAATCAACAAAAATATAATTAATATGCAAGATATACGTTTATTTAACTCTCTCCTTTTTTACGAGAATATTAAAATAGAAATATCATCATCATATCAGCCATTGGTGGTTGGAAAAAAAACTCCCTAAAAAAATGGGAAATTTGCCCAAAACTGCTGCGCTGGGCAAGCCTGTTGAGAATCTCAGAGCGCAGCTTTCGCGATGGGGGTACTGCTGCTCATCCCCGCGATTAGAATTTTAGCTACACTGATTTAGATGGATATACCGCCATCTGTCAGTTTTGATACCTTAGTCCCTCTTACGATACCTGGTACAGAGGCAGGTACTATTCCACTTTTCCGGTATTGCATCACAATATAATAATCTTTAGCAGTCTATTGATCTGGTTTATCAATATGTAAAACTTGACAATACTTGAAAAAAGTTAAATTTATAACTAACTAAAGATTTGTGTCCTAACATCTTGTATTTTATATACTTCCTGTTATAGACGTATAGTGATTTAAAAAACATGAATATTTATAAAATAAAGAAAACAAGAATGAAACCCAGTAATAATAAGCTAGTCATTGACATCGGAAATGAAAAAATATTTAAGAAACATATCATATGTAATTGTAACTTTGTATTAAATCATTAATTTCTGAGTAACTCGCATATAGAATTGATGTTTGAGTACTCTAGATTTAAGTTAGAAATAAATGAAATATCACACGCACACACACCACAAACATATACAAATAAAAGCATAGAACGCCAACTTAACCCGACCATCGCTCATACGTGCTTAATACGGGTTGGTTTAATAAATAGCCAGTTGCTATGATTAATGCGGGCCCGGCCATGATGGAGGTGTTACGGGAACATAATTTTATATCCTGCACAAAACTTGACTGATGAAGTAACCGTACCCGGCTCGGTGGGGCGAACAAATTAGTTTGTGTCGAATTTTCTCGCGGTTAAATGTATGCATTAAAGTCAAAGTCAAATATAGTTTATTTGAGTTTTAAAATGTTACTAGTATTTTTAAAACGTTAATAAAATAATCATGGCAATCGCAAAGACCAAGGATGCTGCAGCACATCTCCGCCCCGTCCATTTGAGCTGCACTGTGTCAGATGGATATACCGCCATCTGTCGGATCTGGTACCTTAGTCGCCCCATTAGAAAGGATCCTGCAAGAGAAACTGGTGGTGATAAAGTTGGTTGGCGCTAACAAACCATTGTCTTAAAAATATAGATACATATATGTATTTTTCATTATCATTTATACTGTTAGATCTTGTGTTGCTAGAATATATATAGATTATATCTTTTCCTAGGATTCGTGCGGTACGAATGCCAAATTTATGTATTTATTTACACAACATCTCATATATCATTATATTTAGATAAATATAATACTTAAATACATGTATGCGACACAGTACAACCACTAATATCATCATAAAAATATTTGGCTGGGGATCGAACCTACGACCTCTAGCTCCCAAGATAGATTTGAAATGATGAAGATGAAAAATCAATTCACTGGTTTAGACATACGAGTATAAAATAATAAATGAATATAAGGAAATGTTTGCATTTACGGTATTTGCAACGCCCCACGTATTAGAAAATTTTCTTTAAAATCATAAAGTGATAACAAACTTGCGCCATTTTTTAAATGGATGTTGATAATGCAATATGTATTGCATTATAAATGAAGAGGTAAATAAGTCATATTATATATCTGAAGTTTTACACAAATCTGCAGATTGTTCAAGAAATCGACAATATTGAAAGTAAGAAAATGTTTATTGACCTCTCAAAAAACATTGTAATATGTGAAAACAATAAATAGATTATTAGAGTCAAAGAAAAAGAAAAGAGTGTAAAAAAGCAAAAAATATAAAACAAGACTTAAAAGAGAAGATAAAGGTCAATTAGGTGTCTGCCACAGTTTAAGCTACAGTGGCATCGTGTAGAATACCTACCTGCTAGTATTTGTAGCGACTGGCCTTCCGACAGGAACTAGTTATAATTAGTATTGGAATTTTTATTTGCTTTTATCACAATCAAGAAATCACATAAATTATTAAGTTTCACGACACTATCAGTTACATATCCAGTTTAACTATGAAGTATATAAATAATGTAAGTAAAATAATATTATCTGCGGAGATTTTTTGTATCATTTAATGTCGAGAACCTAAATCTGTTCATTTTTTATCAGGTTATGTGAGTAGATACTCCGTGGACCTGCTTTTTTTATTTAAAAGACATAATTAAAAGAAAAACGTAGAAATAACTAAAATTCTCCCACCATCCACATTCCTCTTTAAATCAAAGCGTGAAACGATAATGTTAAAAATTATAAAAATAATACGATACTGAAAACTTGAATAAAAAAATTAATAAATCACGTTTTAAAGTAGTCAATAATTAATTTTAATATACCTCTTCAATGCTAGTTAAGATTCGGAAAGAACGAACACACCTTCACAAAATGAAAAGTCAAACGGAAATGTAAATAAATCTCTACTAATATTATAAATGCGAAAGTAACTCTATCTGTTACGCTTTCCCACCGAAACCTCTCAACCGATTTTGATGGAATTTGGCACAGACAATTTTGAGACTCTGAGAAAGGACATAGGCTATTTTATAATTCGAAATAAGGGCTGTAAGTTGTCGAAAAGGAGGATGAAAAGTTTTATGGAAGTATCGCTATTTTTAGAGCTAGGAACTTGAAACTTATTTTTCAGGCCATTGATTCTATATAAATAAACATGACATTCATAGTTTATATAAGTTAGGGTAAAGAGGTATGGTACCCAAAAAAACTAATCCACGCGGATGAAGTCACGGACATAGCTAGTATTAAATAAAGCGCATTATAAAATAATCAGAAAAGTCTTACTTTATATCTTCAACACTAGTCGAGATCATACAATTTTAAATGTTAAATTCTAAGTGCAAAAAATATATATATCCGACATAAGAAGCCTCTGTTTTGAAGTCGGCTAAAAAGTAAAATAAATCACGTTTAAAAGTCATCAGAAAATAGTTCCATTTTACCGCTTCATTACACTAGTACGTATAAAACTATACCGCAGTAATACATAAGGGTACCCATTAAAAACGGCACATAACCCGTCAATATATAAGTGTAGATTAATTAACAAAAAGGGTCTCTCGTACCGTTCTGATTGCGGCCTCCGCGGCGGTGATTAACGACTATGCCCATATCGCATGATTAATACGTAACTACGCATTGTGCACGGGAGGGTTAACGTGTCAAATGATTCACGAAAATAACGGTGGAACACGCCGTTTTCGGGTTGGACGTCCTTTTGTTATTTTGCGGTGACGACGTTTTTGTGACGTTATGAAAACTGTTTTTCAATTGCTGACGTGTATATTTATGTAAGTAAAAACGTTATTGCTAAATTTGTGAGAGTAAATACTTTTTTTTTATATATTTGCCTTCGACTTAATTTGCGTGATTTTTACGTTATTTAGAACTTTACCAGAATGTAAAATGCTTCCTTAGGATACAAGCTACCTACAAATCAAACGGGTAGACAAATTCCAGTATATTTTTACAGTTGGATACTTTATATAATAATACAATCTTTTGTACGGTAATTAAACAGTTTCTTTAGATTAATGAAAAAAAATCTGAGGTATCAACTTCAACAAGCCTTTGAACTCTTTTGTAAGACATCAAAGATATCTAGGTCGGGATCTTTCGCATTCAAGCTGTTCTAGTTACTATTTATTTGTATCTAATTTATAAATTAATAATATACTTCACTAGCGCCGCCCCGTGGCTTCAGCGCCGTTCCGGTGCTACAGTCGCTTGGTACAGGGGGTACTACTATTTCACTCTGCCGGTACCTCGCGGCACCTCCGCGGGTCCAAAATTAGATATCTTATATCACAATGTCTTTGCAGGGACATCACATTTAAGCTTAGTTTACATTTTCCATCACATGTATTAATGCAATTGCTATTCTTAAGTCTGTATTTGCCGCGACATCGACAAAAGACGAATATGTCATGATGAAGATGACATCGAGGATTTTGGTATCCAATCATTGAACAAAAAATAACGTTTGACAAAATTATGCTTTAAAAGTATATAATTTTCGTACTCATAGACAATATATTTAAAGTAAAATGTATGTAATTATGCCTAACATTATTCCACAAATACTAGATATATGTACTGTTTTGTGCTATCATATTTTCAAATGAAACGAAATGGCTGGTTAGATTAGAATTATATCTTTATAAAGTTAAAGAATTACGAAATTATAAGTTTGTCATATGATGAAATTTTCAAACGCTGTTTGTACAGTGAACATTTGTCATCCGTTTTTTGCTAAACCTTAATTTTATATAATTATATTTTAACAGAAAAAAGACTTAAACCTTTCGTTTATAATTACAGGTGGGTAAATATTTTATTACGTACTTGTTAAGCGTAATTAGTAGACTAATTAAAATTGTATTTAGTACACTGTTTATAATTCTAATTGTAAATACGTTTTGGGAATAAAACTAATATGTAATATTCCCATTTACGTATTAATATAAATTCTCCTAATTGTTGTATGTAACATAAACATATATCAATCTAAAACAGCTACACACATTGCATAAAATTTCAAAGTACAAGAAAAAATCCAGACCATTTAAGCTGAGTACAGACCGCGATAATGATTGCAGTTCTAATTCGTACATACCTCCGTAGGTGGCGCCGGGGGCGCCTCCCGAAGGGGGCCGGTGCCCCCGCACCCGGGGCCCGGCGCGGAATTTGGCTGGCATTCTGCTTGGTCATTCGCCGGGTCATAATTTCCCTGGTACATGACAGGGTGTGTGCATGTAATTGTTTTTGCTTGTGGAATTTTCTTGGACAGTTGGTGTGGGTCGATTTTGGGTGGTTGTTTTTTGTGGAACTGAATACCAAATAGGGAAGTATACCTACCTTGTTTGCTTCAAAGTTCCTGTTAGTTGATTTTTAAAAGACCAATTCATGTTTTGAGACTTACTAATTAATTTTATCATACCAGATATCTAATGGATGTTGTATAATAATATCAATTAATTCACACGTCTCATACATTAATCTGAGTCCAAGATAAACCGCTTCAAGCACTTGTGTTATGGACATCATACAACAAATAGATCATAAATAAAAGACGTTTTTTTTAGTTTTTTTGCCATACTAGGTAGATTTAACTCGGTATTTTTTTATTTTGTTATATATTATATAATTAAGATCAGTTTGTACCAATTAAAGTAACAAATACTTATAGAGTTGTTTAAAATCTTGATATTTAATACTATTTTAATTAGCTTAAAGCAACAATAAACTTCAAGGAAATGATGTATTTATGTATATATATGGATAAAGGTAATATGAGAACTAGTCGAACCATTAAAAATATATTAGACTCAGACATTAGTAATTGGTTTTATTGTGAAAACCTAATCAGACAGACTTATTTTTGTATTTGCAAAGTAATAGTAAAAAAAAGTTTGATACAGAACTATCCGTGATAAAAATAGACACAGTTGAAATTTCTATTAATACCTTACCAATTTGTAACTTACCAATTGAAAAATACACATTAGTTTAAAAAAAATGTAGAATAGAATTTTAAAAGTATGCACAAAATTACAATCGTGTGTCGAAATAATATAAATGACTATTTATCACGTCTTAAATTAAAATTTATACATAATTTAAATATAAAGTAAGGTCATAAAAATATGAATTAAACAAAACGATTTGGCAGAAAGTTATAGAAAAAGTTAGTTCTTCGAACTGCTATGGTTATACTGAGAAAAGCGTCAATTCTACCAGTAGTAAACCAACCAATATTCTAGTTGACTGACCAATAAAACGATGACACATGCCAAGTTTAGTGAAAGCCATGGCCAGCCTCCCACCTAGCCCCCTCCCCCACCCCTCCCAATGCTAATAGTGCGCCGTTCATGGAATTTTGATGGTTACTATTCGCATGGTCATTGCCGTTTTCACAATTTCAGACGAACCGTCGGCTCGCCTAGTGTGGAAGTGATAGTCATGTTTGTGGAAATGATCATTGTTCAAATTTTAATTATTTTTATTCAACTTTTGAGTACAGTCTTGTAAATTACATATATAGATTCCGCATAGAATATTTTGTTTCATATTTTTCATAAAATAATGTTCGATACTTTTGTTAAAATATAAGTGCATGATGCATTAATATTTAAGTACAGTTTATTAATTCAAAAGTAAATCTTTATTAAATAACATTTATTCTTTTAACTATGTATACTAATATATATTTAAGTTGCCACCGTATAAAGTATTACACTGACAAGTAAACAGATAGACAAACTATGTACAAACATAAATCGCTTAGTGTTATGTATACATAACACGACGGTGTCAACACGCTTGCCCAGCGCGGCAATTATGGGTAAAATTTTCCCTTTTTGTGGGAGGCCTATGTGCATTGAACTTCTAATGTATATATAAACAATGTATATATAATGTGTATATAAAGATGAGGCAGGCCTTGTACCTGTTAATGGCTTACGTGTCGCGAAACGTTGCGGAGAAAATTCTATTAAAAGTATATTTTACCATATTGCGAGTTACGTGATAGTAGTTATGAAACAACCCTTTATATAAGCGGTAAAACATATACAGGGAGGCCAAGCCTCTCCTCAAACTTAAAGGTACTAAGCAAATCGTGAGTACGGGATCGTCAATGGTTCTCACACCTCGTCGATTAAAATGATAATTAAAAATTAACATTTATATCAACCAACCACTTACATTAAAACTCAACAACAAAAGCTGATCAATTCCAAGTGTTGTCCATATCTATGTCACTCTTGAAAATGATTGTCACAAAGTTACTGAATCGTCAAATAATAATGTAAAAGTTTTAAATTCGTTAAAAAAAGTTGCATTTCTTTTTCTCTTTTCCTTTACATGCATGCACTGATTGTGACAGCCGGAATTTTTTGTTAGTTATTTTAAATTTTAATACGCTTGCCCAGCGCGGCAATTATGGGCAAAATTCTTCCTTTCTTGCAGAGGACTATGTCCAGCAGTGAGTTTTTAATGGCTGGTATGATGATGAGGACGATTTTAAATTTATGAGTTATATATTGAACATTATGGAAGACGCAGGCAGCTGTAACCCAGTACAATACTAGGACAGTTGCCGACAATCACTTCTTATATGATAGTATTTTTTATTCATATATATGTATTAATTATGTCAGGATTATGGTATAATTATTATTTTTATTATTAAATTAATCATAAGGGTTAGTATAGGACGATCAAGGCAAACATATCTTAACTAGGTAGAACAAGTTTTAAACAAGGGTCTCGTCAGAAGTACCAAGAATAAATGAACGTGTATACAAGGACTAATGCGAGTAAGGGAAGCAAGAGAGGTATGCCAAGATCGTAACAAGTGGAGGTCCATAATCTCTGCTCACCCCGATGGGACACAGGCGTGATGTATGTATGTATTAATACAAAGTGAGATAAATAAAAATCCTCCTCCACACCTCGGAATGAAGACATGCACAGAATGTGGGTCTACCCTTGATATTTTACTCGACTCGTTTCAAGCCGCACTAAAGCATTAAACGAATAATTATTCCCGGTGATTAAGTGACTTCGCCACAATAACACAGGCTGTACTCGTATGTGTCGTTTGCTTGTTGTAAAATATCGTCACAATTTGCGATGGCTGTAAAATTTCTAACTATAGCACAATATGGCATAAACTTTTTCTAAATAATGATATTTGTTATAAATATTATAAACCGAATAAAGTATGAGCTCAAAATATTTCTATATTAATATGATTGGATATATATTTCATTGGATATGTGAGGCTGCTTTTTACAGGCCGCCTACAACCGGTACTATTAGAGATTACTTGAGGAGGCCTATGTCCAGCAGTGGACATCTCATCGCTGATATGATGATGAATTTTGCTATTTATCATAACAGCCATACAATGTCCACCGATATACACAGGCCTCCCCAAGAAAGGGGGGAATTTCCCTAAATTGCCGCACTGGACAAACGTGGTAGAAATTGTGGAGTGTAGCTTCGCGATGGGAAAGCTGTTGCCCATCTCCGCCCTGTTGCACCTAAGCTACACTGTTTTGGGTGTATACCACCATCTGTTTGCTGCGGTATCTAAGATATATCTTACGATGCGGTATAAAGCTAGATTCTATTTTACTCTGCCGGTACCTCACGCATAGAATAACTTGTCATTATTTGTTTATTAAAGTAACGGTCGTGTAACGTGATTTTTTTTTATTTTTTAAGTCCTAAGTTGTCTTAGTATCAACAAAAAACAGCTAGTATAATATTAGTATTGATTTTACATATCAGCTGGTAAAAAATGAGACTAGCAAATATTACCACAACATTTCTGTTAACTTAGAAATTAAGGATCCTATAATTTCTATAAAGATTAAAACAAAGACCAAGGTGAATACAAAAAGTTAACAGTACAAGTATTCGTCTGGGCGAAGTTTTTCCAAAGTAAAACAGCTGATAGTTGGTGTTGATGAAACAATAGTGAATAATGAACGTAAGTCAATATTTAGAGAGCGTCGGCGAAGTTGCTGAATAATCGACGAGCCACCGCGGTGATGCGCGCTGCCAGCTCGGATCTGGTAACTAAAACAACTGAAGGTATTACTTTAGAGTTGGGGTGCGTTACCACATTCAGGTGCATATTGTAAGTCGGTGAAAGTCTTTCAAACCAACAAGGAAGTATTTTAAAAATTTAAAGTATTACTTAGGGCCGTGAGGTACCCGCAGAGTAAAATAGTATCCCCTCTGTACTAGGTGTCGTAAGAGGCGCCTTAGTTGCCAGAACCGCCAGATGGCGGTATATCCATCCGAGATAGTGCAGTTCAAATGCACAGGGCGAGGATGGGCAGCAGCATCCCCGTAACGAGAGCTGCGCTCTGTGATTGCCAACACGCTTTCCCAGTGCGACAATTATGGGAATAATTCCCTCTTTCTTGGAGAGGCCTATGTCCAGCAGTGGATTTCCAATGGCTGGAATGATGACTTAAAGTTTGGGTGTGTCTTTGTGTGAACTTATCGACGTGCATTAAGCAAACAGGTTGAAATCCTTTAGTAATGCATAAATTTGCCTTAACAGTGACACCACGTGACGTCACCATCACAAATAAGGCAGGATTCACAAAGCTGGTTATATAACGGTTCTTATAAATTGGTATGACCAATTTATATGTACATATAATCGATACCAGTCAATGCTATATTACATTTATTTATATAGATTTGGTTGTGATAAGTTGGCTTGATATTCTTATTATTTACTCTTACAACATGTCATACATTGTCTAGACTCTGTGATAAGTCGATTAAAGCTCTTGTGTTTCAGATATCAGACAGCAGAGGAATCACAAATATACTACTTAAATACATATATTCGACATCCAGGCATAGAGCTAGCACAAATATCATCATGTAAGTTTTTGTCTTGCACAAGATAGGACCACCACCTGCGTAATCGGTCCATCACATATTTTGTTGGGTAGAATAATTTTTAACATATTATGCGAATCAGACAGATTATTTTAAGGGTATTAACCGGATTCACCAATTTGTCGTTATTACCAACAGTCGTAGAATGTCTACTATCTAACATAGGTCACCCCAAAAAAGGGAGGTCGCCGGTCCATTCCAATTATGGGAACTTCGCCCATAATTGAAATGGCCAGTCCATATACGCAGAGTCCATATATTCCAGTACTGGTTATATGCAGAGCATAGCTTCGTGATATCCACCCTGTTGCATTTGAGCTGTTTCGGGTGGATATACTGCCATCTGTCGGCTCCGGCACCTGAGCCACTTCCTACGACACCTTACAGAAGAGGTACTTACTATTCAATTCTGCCAGTTCCCTGCAATATCATTTTATAATAATAAATAATAATATATTCCCACATCTCATACATTAATTACATTGACGCGGCGATAAGTTGCTTAAGTGCGCACTTGTATTATGGACATTGGATAATTAACAATTATAATAATTATCATATAAACGTTAATTATTAAAAAAAGACGTATCAAATGTTTTATTACGTTTATAAATAATATTATCTGTGTTAACGTTCTTTTTTTGAGTAACATTAAATGGAAATTCAAAGCTAATTGTAATCACAGAACAATTTCAATAACAAACAACGGCTTTACTCTCGTATAATTTCCACACTTTTGACAAACGACTGCCACAACCAAAATGGCCGACCAGACTAATTTCGGAATCTCCGCTGTACCGTACTAAATCATTGTACCTATCATGTACTTACTGCCTCATCCGCAACGGTCTCCGTGCAAAGCCACTCCAGACAAATGTATAAATATTCTAAATATACGGAAATTTCGTACCCTTCGCCCCCTTTTACTTCCTACCTATCTTATGAAACCATTTCAAGCGATCATCGACTTTATCGTTTGAATTTTAAGCATTGAATCGATTTATAGGTTGTGCAGTTGCGACGTTTTGGATTGGACACGGCAGTCCTTACAATCCTTTCTGTTAAACTATTCTCTTTGAATAATTGCCGTATGGACTTGAAGGGTTAGAGCGCATATTCATGCTCTGTCCTACCCATTGTGGTTTGGGCCTAGGGTATATGTGTGTATGGTCAACCCTATATAACGTGCTGGATTTTAAACGTTAATGTCGTAAGAATAGAAACCATTTCTGTCTGGACTTGTCGAAGAAATAGTGCCGATGATTTGGCATGCTCCAACACCGCATTCATTGGTCAAAGAGAAAGAGAAGACTTGTACATGGTTTTTATATATTTTAAAAAGAATACTCATTAATTAATAGAAAATATTGACGTTTGACCCTCTAGTGATCTATGGAATCACGAAAAAGATTTTACCATGTGTAAACTATTAGATATGTGTACATAACAATATTATAGAGATTTCATCAAAAACAAAATAAGCTACATGAATTAGAAAGGTAGCTAGCTTATATAAGATTTATTTGTTAAAACATAAAATAAAATATTACATTGCCCTGGTCTAAATACGGTACGGACTCTTTAAAAATATATTTTTGTATCCAATCATCGTCATCATCATATGAGCAGCATGACGTCCTCTGAACATGCAACTCTTTAGGTGGTTTGCAATATTTATTTGTTTGTTAGGTCAACCAACGTTTATACACACTAATACTAATAGACGAAAATATTTTTAAAGTAAACACCACATGCAAATATAATAAATTATCAACCGACACCTTCTCAAAATTAAAATGAAAAGAAAAAAGAGCATCTAAAAGAGAAACATACTATATGTGTCACTTTTTAGAGTTGCTTTTGTCATAGATACTGTCAACCAATCGACACTGTTTTTTTTGTTTGGTAAACGATAAATATGACCAGTTATGCTACGCTGCGCTTGCCAAAATGCTATTCCGCTGGGCTATATCAGTTTTGGTTCGTTAACGCATCTCTTCATTCCTGATTCGATCGCGCAACGAGACACCAAACATTGCTCTTTCCATAGTTTGTTCGATCGGCTGCTTTGATTTTGAATTAGATTCTCAGAAAGTTCTAGAACGCCCTTTAAAAAAGTCAAGGTTGGAGTCCCGGTGGAGTAAGCTAGTATAAGAAGAAATATTCGAGAGGTTTTCTGAAGAGTAAAGCTGATTTGGACGATAAGTGAAACAACTTCTTCATTAAAACATATTTTTTTATCACACATTACCTCATAAGGACTGATATCAGACTAGCAAATTGCCATGAGCTTCCAATAAATTAATCTACCGTATCGTTAGACAGTTCGCAACTAAAGTTAGGCCTGGGGCAATATGGCGACCGAACAAAACAAACTTGCGTTCATTCGTTACAATTATTGCTTAGTACCAAGTTTTTGTACGTGACTTTTGGTGTAGTTTGGACATGAGGATATTTGTATTTACTATCTATGCTTTGAAAGGATATTTCCCATTTACAAAAGTATATGTTATATGTAACTGTGAAGAAAATCATGAGATAGACCTCAAACAATGGTAGTCTGCATTGGTACCTCGCCTATTTCTCGCCTATCTCTCGTTTAATAGCAGTGTTCGTAGCTTTGTGTTTCAGTTTGTAGGTATAGCTAAATGTGACATATTATTTTCGAGTCACAATCTCAGCAACGCGCTATTAATATCTGTATAGGCTGTGGTGACGCTTACTATCGCAAGGACTGTACGCTTATTTGTCATCCTAGTCTAATTATAAAAGAATGTATTAAGTAGAGATTATATTAATTATTTGCTGCATGCGAGCGCATTATTTTCTTTGGTAGGTCAATTATTAACCAGGTTGTGGTGGAAGAGTCGAGAGTTTTATTTTAACAGTGACTGCGGGAAATGTAGCGTGGATGAGTTGTGGCTTTGTATTTTATGTAAATACGTCTACGCAAATGGTATTGGCTTTTTAAAGGAATCCTTGTATGTTCTATCTAGAGGTAAAACTCAATGTCGGGTGTATATGAAAATTAAGTAGAGTAGACATTGTTTTAACTCGCATTTCGATATCAATTTAATTTTAAAGTATCTGGGTGCTTAAGGATTTTTTATTTTCATATTTTTTTTAAATGTACAGGAAATACTTTGTAAAATTGTTAAAGAAATTAAATCAAAAGATCATATTTATCCACCTTTACTTTTTCCATAAGACCGCCTACACTATTCTGTAAATTTCATGTATTATATTTTGTATTCCTTTGTATGTGTTTTTTATTTACTTGGCTGTTTAGTAAGATTAATTAGAATTTCACTCGATAATTTGTATGAGAAAATAGCGTTTTATGACAGAAGATTTTATTTCCGATCTTTATGGCAATTCGTGATGAATTCGATGTTTAGCTTTTTTTACTGTTTAGCTAAAAAATATCTCGAATAATTTGATAGTTATATATTTTTACACATAAGGAAAAATTTAAAAATCTAAGTACAATATTGATGGACATAAACAAATAACTATTTGTGTGTAATTTATTAAATACATTTAAAGTAACTCCGGTCCACATGTTTGACTCACAATCCAATATTTATAATAAAACCTACTTTTTATCTACTTTATTATTAATATTGGATTATTATTTAACTTATAACATTGTTTGTTCATCACATGAATACCTTCACAATTTGTTATTCTATTTAGCTTTTAACTTTATATATTTGCGTTCAAATCACGCAGTAGATGCTGACAGTATCCTGCAATTTACTTATTGTATAATAAAAAACAGATGGCGCTTAGAACAAAGTAAAATAAGTTATAAAGTTTATGGTTCTCAGCGATGATTAAAAAAGTTAGAAAACCTTTGTCCTTTACGGCATTTTGACCC
Source organism: Heortia vitessoides (assembly GCA_020976665.1). NCBI lineage: Eukaryota > Metazoa > Arthropoda > Insecta > Lepidoptera > Crambidae > Heortia > Heortia vitessoides. The sequence continues at coordinate 14,117,567 of JACJUM010002929.1, forward strand.
GTAACCCTTCATATGTACAGGAGTCAAATGAATAGCGAGAGATCAATAGGATGCTGTAATAGACACCATAGAAAACGAGTTCTGGAAATCGAGGGGAGTTGCGAGATAACCTGACCGAAACGGGTTGCAGCATCTGACATAATTGGTCAGGTAAGGTTAAATTAATGTAAGGTAAAAGATCGTGGGTCAAAAGGATGCTGTATGGCAGTGTTGTAATGGGACGAGATGTGCTTTATATGGCTGACCTTTGATCTGTCACCACCTATGAGGTCAGTTCGGAAAGGGTGGTGATCTGTAAGTTATTGTGTGGATTGGAAGGGTTGGAAACGCATTAGGTGTTAATGATATATATTGGCAGAAATATAAAGAGATGTCAGAAAATCTATATAAATAAATATGAATCCCCAAAATGTATGTACGCGCTTAAATTTAGATCGACTGCACCGAATTGTAAATTACATTTATGTTGTGTTTGTAATTGTCGAGGCCAGGTTCGTAATGGATCAATGGGGTCGGGAAGTTGGTAAGAAAAAAAATGTATAACCTAATGTTTATATGCAGTATTTTATGTATTGAACATGTGTTTTTTCTTGGTGTGAAATATTTGTATTTATGTATTACATTTGTAATTTATTTGTGGTCTGGTATCCGTAACACAAGTGCGTTATGCTGGTTATCTCGGAGTATGGTATGAGATGTATGAAATCATCATATCAGCCATTTTAAGTCCACTGCTAGACATAGGACTCCCTAGGGAACGGGAAATTTGCTCATTATTGCCGTAATGGGTAAGCGTGTTGGAAAATGCAGAGCGCAGCTTTCGCGATAGAGATGCTTCTGCCAATCCTCGCCCTGTGCATTTGTGCTTTACCGTTTTGTATAGGTATACCGCCATCTGTCGGTTCTGGTACATCAGTCGCCTTTTACGACACCTGGTACATGGGGAGGTATTATTCTATCCTGCCAGTACCCTACGGCCAATGTATGAAATAATTTATTATTATTATTTAAGCGAGTATGACTGGAGTTCCGAAAAGAGCAAACGATTGATTAAATCTTTAGAATAATTTATTTTATAGATACTTATGGTACGGATATAAGTGAACATAACAAAAAAAAGGGGGCACGAAGGTATCAACAATATTTTCATATTAAAAGCTGTACACCATGTTACCAATAACTTAAACTGTTCAAATATGCAATACTAAAGTGTTTATGTACATGTACGAGTAGTGTGTGTCTTCGAAACTTTGTAATTGCATGTACTGGTTTCAGCATAGCTCGGAAACTGTTCGGACCGAGCAGATGTATAGACGGACAGTTCTATTCATTAGTGCTAAATTCGCTTGGCAGTATTCAAGAAAGATATGTAGTTAGACATACCATGTGAATTAAAAGTTGCAACCAAATACAGTACATATTAACATTTGATGTTTTACCAAATATGAACAAAACCCTTAGTACAATAATAATAAACATTTACGCAATTAGCACTCTTTACGAAACGTAATTTTTACTTACTTTTTAAACGTCTTTAAATCGCGGTTTTTTTAACTTTTGATATTTTCGAGTAAAAAGTCCTCTGATTGACACATTTTTATTATAATTTTGTGCATAATTTTTCTCGTTGGGCGGACTTGGTTGCAATCGCAAAGTGTAACTTTGCAATAGCAATGCTGACTTTTGAGTGGATATACCGCCAGTATCGGTAACTCAGGCCTCTCTTACTATAACACATACAGGGAGAGATACTATTCTACGCTGCCAGCGACATCCAAATTTTGATTACTTTATTGCAACTGCCAGCCAGATTTACACGAAGATCTCTCTATTGGTATGCTATCGTTATTGTCATCTTTTATTATAAAAATCTTCAATGCACTTACGTAATCAAAGGCAACAAATAAATATATAAGTTTCCTACAGGCTTGTATAGTATACGTATAAATCAATATTTTGTTGTGTGGTACCAGCAGTGTAGAATAGTACCAGGCGTCCTAAGATGCATCTGCCCGGAACTGATGGGTGGCGGTATATCCATTCGGTAGAGCGTAGCTCAAAAGCAACATAGTGGGATGGGCAGTAAGTAGCATTCCTCTCGCGAAGCTACGCTCAGCGATAGCGACTACTCTTGCCCAGAGCAGCAATTTTGGGAAGATTCTTGAGGAGGTTAATATTATTCAGCAGACGTTCTACAGCTGCTGCACAATAATGATAAAAAAATCAATATTATAACCCCGTAACACAATTGAATAGTGTTGTTAAAAGCATACAAGTTCTATAATTTACTAAACTCTAATAACAACTAAGTTGTAAAAACTTTTTATGTTTGAACAATGAACTCAATTGAATTGAATGGAAGTGTAGAATGACTTAGGCGAACATATTTTAACCAGATTGAAAAGGTATTAAAGAAGGGCAAGGTCAGAAGTACCAAGAATAAACTAGCGTATATGAAAGGACTGGTGTGAGAGAGGTATGCCACGATCGTAACAAGTGGAGATACATAATCTCCTCTGCCTCACCTCGATGGGACACATTCGTGATGGATGAATGTATGTATTAACTAACAATCAATAAACTATAATGTAAATAATAAACATATAATGAATTAAACGCTCCTGTTAAAATTGAATTGACCCGCTAATTGTGAAAGCAAACAGTTCTCTCTAACAGGTCATGAGCACAAGATAAAAACGTCTGGATATTTTTACAGAGCTCCGGCATCCCGGGCTAGACCGTTTGAAGTGCAGGGTCGGAATAGAAGACGTTAAAAGTGTATTAATTAAAGTTTGAGAGGCGACTTTGTTCTCGTGGGAGTTTCGTGGAGTTTCTTAGGAAAACAAAATATTACTTGCAAAGGTTCTTCTAGTGACTATGTGTGGATTGATAGATTTTATGTTACAGCACGTTAGAAACCTACTATTCTACTACTAATACTACTTTGCCGTGTGGTACCGGCAGAGTAGAATAGTATCTCCCCCATGTACCAGATTTTGTAAGAGGTAACTAAGTTACCAGAACTGACAGATGGCGCTATATCCTTTCGAAACAGTGTAGCTCAAATGCACAGGGCGGAGATGGGCAATAGCATCCCTATCGCGAAGTTTCGCTCGGCTAGCGCGGAAATTTTGTCTAAGACTCCCCCTAAATTTTTTGGAGAGGCCTGTAATCGATAGTGGACTTCCGATGGCTGATATGATGTGGAAGAAAAGTTTTTTCTCAAAGTAAATTATTTACAAATCTTTATCAAAATAGCCTTTTTAATGATCCGTAGAAGGGAAATCTTTTTATGCCAAACTACTCAAAATGCAGATAAAACTAATCTAATATAACTGTTTTGAAAACACAAAGACCATATTTTGAATTAAAGCAATTAATATATATTTTTTTAACAATTATCAAATTGCCATTACTTTTTAATAAAATTACCAATTATACTTTTTTTTTAAGTGATTGGCATATGTAAACGATATTCTTACACTTATCATCTAAATGCCGAATCAGAATGAATTTGTCACAAAAACTCAATTATTTTTCCAACAATACAGTCAACAGAACAATCGGCAACACGAACGACCGCGAACCTAACCAAACACCAGCTAACTTTAACTCCAATTCATTCCAAGTTCTGCCCTGCGCATTGGCTGGACCCTTCCCGCCTGCCCCCACCTCTCGCTTCCAAATTAATTGCAATCAAAAGGAAGGACATGAGTGTAGACCACCCTTAACTTGTGAGCCATGTTTGAAATTCGCGCGACATTTGCATTTGTGTGCGTGCTGTGTCTGTGTGCAAAAATGGCGTCTCTGATTTATCACTGCAGTTTGTTAATAAATGCTGTTTGGATTTTAATTGGGACGGATATTAGAATGAGATGAGATAAGGTAAAAGTATAAAGACATATTTTATGTAGGTTTAGTGCACAAAAGAAAATTGTCAATATAAATAAATTGTATGTGTTTTAATTCATTCGATAAATTCCTTAGGTTTTTTTAATTTAATGAATAATGAACAAATTAGAAATAACCTGAAATAAATCATTGCTTGTTAAATTTGTACTATCAAAGCAAAAATCGCATCTAATTTCATCTTTTGCGGTTAATTAAATGTATTAATTACATACATATGACGACGTTAAATCTTTTCTTAATAATGCAAAGCGTATATATTTTTGTTCAGTGATTAAGAAGAAATAAGAGTATAAAGAGACAAAAAGACGACTTTTATACATAACGCTAAATTATATACGTGAAAAAACGTAACCCGCGATTTTAAGATTACTTTAAAATATTAATTAATATAAATTAAATTAAAATTCAATAAATATATAAATTTTCTACTGGCACAGTTACCATTAGCAAATACAAGACACACGCCCATATAGTATTCTGTGAAACTACATTAATATTTCAAGTCGGGGGTAAGTTTGGTCCTTTCTAAACAGCCTTTGGTCTTCCAAAGTTATTCCAACTTTGTTCTCTGTTCGGGTCCTTCGCTTAGGGGCCGCCTAAAGATTACTTTGTATGGGGTTACCTTATCTTTGTGTTTGGGTTATATTAGTTCGTGCTTTAACGTGTGCGTGTTAAATATTTGTTTGGTTTTTGGTGAGGTGGTATTTTTGTTGCTTATCTCTTTTATTATTTTTGATTGGATATTGAATAATTTTCAAAGTAGTTAATTTGCAATGTTTTTATTGCATGCATTCGCTGTTTACTATTTTTATGTACTTACATGATTTGTCATTATCATTATCATCATAGCAGCTATAGATCGTCTACTGCAGAACATAAACATTCACAAGAAAAGGGGAGAATTTACCCATAATATTTATCGCGCCGGACAAGCGTGGTGGCAATCGCAGAGTGTACCTTGGCAAACGGAATGTTACTGCCCATCCCCGCCCTCCTGAGCAACTAATTTTTTAGAGTGGATATACCGCCATCTATCGATTCCTGTACCTCCTACGACATCTGGTACAGGGGGAGGTACTAATTTACTCCGCTGGTACCTCACGGCCAATATGATTACTACTTCAATTATTCGAATATTCATCTTTAAAAAGTTTGTTCGATTTTAATCCATGATGGTTAATTATGCCTTGTGATGCCCAAGTGCCATGGTAATAGAATAGGTAATCGATACATCGATATTAAATGGAAAAATTACATCAGCAATGTTATATAGCTGTTAAAATTGTTTATTATTTCTGGAGTACTATTGAAAAAAAAAATACTTCTTATTATTATGCACCATCTTATTACTACTGGAATGACTTAAATTTGTGTTGTTCACATATTTTGTTAATTAAATAAATATATCAATATTTGGAAAAGAGAAAAGTTGTAGATCTGTAAATGGAAAGGCTTGTTGGTTTAGTTATATTACTTTGCAGAAAAATAATGAAGGATTTTTCTTCGGGCCTGTATGTAAAACAGAAAAACTCGTAAAAAAATAACAACATTAATTAATTGAGTTGCGTTACCAATAATATCTCGAGATAAACTGCTGCGTAATAAAATACTATTAAAATTTGGTTTGGTTTTGGTTTACTTTCGAAAACAAAAACGGAAACATTTAAAAAAATTAAATTTAATAAAGCCGTTAAACAATAATAAAATTATGTATGAACACGTAAATGTACAATATATAATAAAAAAACATTCGACATACCGCTATGTAATAAGATATGGTTTATTAAAAGGCATTATAATTCTCTAAACATGACTCGATGGCCCATTACAATGATTACGAATACAAGACGCACATTATCATCCCCTACATCTCAAGAGCGCTCCACGTCAGATGTAATAATGTGTAGTTTGCATACGCGAGCCAATAACAGAACATATTGTTAATCAGATATTATCTTTCGGCTCGCTGAACGTAGAACAGGGTGATAGCAAGAGAGTCACGGCTTTCTGGTAACACTTCTTCACGAATATTGTAGGACAATTCGTCGTCATATTTATTAGCCGGCTTCAATGTATAGCCGTGAGGTACCGGCAGAGTAGAATTGTACCTCCCCTTGTAACAGGTGTCGTAAGAAACTAAGGTACCAGAACCAACAGATGGTGGTATATTCATGCAAAAAAGTCAGCTCATGACGAATGGGCAGCAGCTTTCCTGTCGCGATAGCTAAGCTCAGCAATTGCCAACACGCTTGCCCAGCGCAGCAATTATGGGCAACATACCCTTTCCCCTTCTTTCTTTCTTGGGAAAGCCTATGTCCAACAGTGGACTTTTAATGGCTTTTATGATGATGATGATGTCTATATACAAGGCTTAATAAGATATAATGAAAATCCACATTACATCTCACGCCTTACTCCTAGATAAGTCGCACTTGTGTAACAAATATCAGACAACAAAAGAATCACAAATGTGATACCTAAATACATATTGAACGCCCAGACACAAAAATACACAAATATTCATCATTTAACCATCTGCACCATCGAGCCTGCCAAGCCTGATGGTAACTCATTCCAGGGGATAGGCTAGGTTTCTTACTCCCTCTTTATATATTTACTATTTTATGCAGATAAAAACTATAATAAGACTCAACATGACAGCAGTCATGAGCCAAGAATAAGCCGCTGATAAAGTCGAAGTTATATTGGTTTATTTCGCCTAAAAATACAATAGTGTTAAATATCGGGGAGGACGAAGTCCACTTATTTGCCTATAAGAACAGGCTAGACCTAGTTTAGGTACCTAAGTATCAAAACTTTTGTTGTTGAATAAAGTTATTATTATTATTATTTAATTGCCTGCTTGCTTTTTGTAATAACGTCAATACTTTAAATGAGGATATAAAAGTCTTATAACCAACGCCTTATCAGTGTGGCCTAACCTCAAATGTCCTCTCCCATGTCAACTCCCGCGATTACTTGCTTCAGAGGATCAATACTTTTAACAGAAATGTTTTTTTCATCTGAACTACATGGTATTACGTCGTTATTCAATTCCAACTAAAAAATTTTGCCATGCAGTGCAGACAGTGTAGAATATTACGTCAAACAACGACACCTGGTACAAGAAGAGGCCCCTGTTTTAGGTGTCGTAAAAGGCGACTAAGTTACCGGATCCGACAGATAGCGGTATATCCATTCGAACCAGAGTAACTTAAGTGCACAGGACGTCACGAAAGCTACGCTCTGATATTGCCAACACGCTTGCCCAGCGCCAAAAATTCCCAGTTTCTCGGGAAGGACTATGTTCAGGACTGGACTTTCAATTACTGATAAATTTATTTTTAATCGCCAATCGATTATACTATGTTCATCAATTTGCATATGTTCTCCTTTATTTGTAAGGAAATTTTATTAAAATAGAGAAAACACGCAGAAAAATCTGAATAGTACAGTCAAATGATTGAAGATTTTTATTAGCCTGCGCGCTGTTGCACCTGAACGTCTAGAAATTAGTATTGTAAATTATCTTTGTAATTAAATCACTGCTAAAAATTTTAGAAACTGATTGTTTTTCGTTAGAGATTTTATGCATTTTAAAATACTAAATTATATTTTAGATTATATTAACTAGATAAAACAAAAGACTTAAGTCAGGCTTCAAGTGTGATTCAAAAGTGTATCTTTCGCATAATTGGGAATTGCACTACAATTTTGTTACCAAGAACTTAGTAGAAACATCGACTTTTTCTTTGTGATGAGAAATCAGCGTCATATCTTCATTGTTGTAGTTATAAGGTACTTTACAAGCTTGAAGCAATCGATAAAAATGAGTACCTATAGTTGTAAAATAATAGTTCATTATTGAAGAGAAGTTCCTTAATTAAGTAACGATTGAGAGAAGAGATAGCGCTGAATTCTCAGCACATAAAGAACACTGACAAAAATTTGACGCACCTACTTATGTCTTGGTACAACGGTAGTGAAAGATCGAATTTCACCTGATGCCTGATTGTTTGATTGATTTAGACAAGTAAAAGTGAGCGTGTTTAATATATTTTAAACTTATTGTTTAGCACAATATGTCCCTATAATAAATTGCATCCTTTTTATTTCAGATGGAGCTGCGTAGAGGAGCTCCTTCCCCAGGAGGGCAAAAACTGGTGAAAAAGAAAAATTTTGTTCCATTACTCTTAAAAAATTAGAAAAGAAAGAAGAAATTAATTGAAAATTGTTTTTTGGTTTAAAGTTAAAGAAGAAGAAGAAGAAAGTTAAAGAAGAAATTAATTAAAAATTGTTTTTTGATTTTCTTTATTATCCACATCAGACGTAAGACGATCCCTGCTTGATATAAGCCTCCTAAACTATAATAGTTTTGGGGTTTTGCCAAATAATTATATATCCCCGCATAGAGAACAAGAATGCTACTGGCAACACCCGTATCGTTCAAGTACCTTAGTCACCTCTTACGAGACCTGGACCCTACGACTTTTTCTGTTTAATAGAGTATCAATAAATTGTAATAAAATTAACATCATCATCACCATCACCATAGCAGTCATCAGACGCCCACTGCTGGAGATAAACCTGCCCAAGCAAGTGGGAATTTTGCCCTTAATTTTGCTGCAAAGCGTAGCTTTATGATATTGATGCTGCTGCCTATCCCCGCCCTATAAATTAACGCTATAGCTATTATCATATACCATCATCTGTCGGTTCCGGTATCTTAGTAGTAACTTACGAAATCTAATACAAGAGAGTTATAACTCTACTCAGCCACTTCACTCCTCTACTAAATGGGGTAAAAATGTTCATTATTATTATATTCAATAGTCCGAGGAATATATTAACTTGAGGTCACGCTACATCTAACATATATGTGCCAAAGTCGAGAACCTAGCGAGATTTTGACCAATTTACGGCGTGCCAAGTGGAAAGATAAGCTAATACGGCAGAGCGGGGTGTTTTGTATTGGAAAACTAATTTTGCATAAACACCCCATTCTGTGCACTTTACATTGAGGGATTAGTATGCGTGAGGTGGAATCCAATGATTAAATAGGGTATCGCGGATACCCTTGGCTTTTTATCACCTGCTTAAATTGAGTCGTGTCATGAGGCTATATTTACTAACAATATCATATTTTATAACACGGCTTGTTTTTAAAAGATATTCCGTCTTTTCATCATCGTCATTACAGCCATTGGAAGTTCATTGCTGGACATAGACTTCCCGAAATAAAGGGGGAGTTTTAAGCGTAATAGCCGTGCTGGACAAGCGTGTTGGCAATCGTAGAGCGCAGGTTTTGTGACGGGGATCCTGCTGTCCATCCCTACTCTGTGCATTTGAGCTACACTGTTTCGAATGGATATAACGCCATCTGTCGGTTCTGGTATCTTAGTTGACTCTTACGATAACTGGTACAGTGGAAAATACTATTTTATTCTGCCGGCACTCCACAGATTTCGTATTTTATATTCGTGTTAATATTTTAATATTGATTTTAAATTTGATATAATCTCATAACCTAACATTGATAGTGTAGCTATCTTCTTCGGCAAGGGTCATGGATTCAAACTCCATCCAGAAAATAGATTTATGTGATCAACATTTTATTTCCACAGTTATTCGATATCCGGAACATAGTTTTTTAGCTACTTATCTTAAACTATGGTTTCATATAAGATATTGAATGAATTTAATTAGATTACTTAGGGGGAGACTAGTTCTCGTAATAGGTACCAAAAAAGGTTCCTAGGTCAAACAGGCACTACGTGTGTTACTGTAAACAATAACAGTCTTACATATTGCCTTGTCTATGAATTGATGGTGTACTCAAATATGTTACATATAGTAATACATAAAGAATTCATGTCACGGTATTTGTCTTTATTTACTTACTTCCTTTTTTTATTTACTTACTGTGTACAGTTTGATCCAACTCAAGAGATGTTTTATATTTTAATTTACAAATATTTTTTTATGATAAACATATAAGTATGGATACGACAGGACATCTCATCTGTCGGGATACCTGACTTAAATATTTAACAAAAATAAGTTGTAAAAAGCATAAGAGATTGAAAAGTTTATTAATTGTATATACTAATGAAATATATAAGTATTAAAGATTTTGTATAATTATCTATAAAATTAATATATTTATTCACAATTGTGTACATATACAAGACTTAAAAATATTTATTTATTTTAGTAGGCATACAAAACAGATCACAGTATTAACCATGTTACTCTCAAAATTTATGGGCCTCTTAAATTGTGGCTGCTGGTGCCTCCAAAAGGATGTATAACAACTTAGACTAACATCCAATTAGTATTAGAATACAGTACATTAAGTACACACACAATTTATGAAATAAAATAGAAAAATAAAGGGGAAAAAAGAAAAACTGAATATTAACACAACAAAAGAACTCTATAACTTAACGGTCAAAAATCTATAAGATATCTATAAAAAGGGAAAAATAATAAATAAATTCATGCAACATGTCATACATTGACTTGACGTCATTCCGAGAAAAATCGTTTTAGCATGGACATCGGACAACGGAATCATAAATACTTGAATGTATATTTAAACATAGACATAACACAAATATATATCTAATAAATATTTATCCTTAGTGGGAATCGAGTCCACGAACCTTGGCGTTTCTGAAGGCATTTCGCAGAAGCTCACGTTGATGGCTGTTATACTGTTAAAAGTCTTGATGCCAAACTGGGTTCGTGGGAAGTCCAATAACATTATGCTGTACAAATAGATTGCCTAAAACAGTGGATTCTGCTGCCTAAAATCAAAATGTTTATATTTCATATAAAAAATATAAATTGCATATCACACATTGTTTTGCCGAGAGGTACCAGCAGAGTAGAGTACCTCTCCCTGTAATAAGTGTTGTAAAAGGTGACTAAGGTAACAGAACCGACAGATGGCGGTATATCCATCCGAGACAATGCAGCTCAAATACATAGGGAGGGATGGGCAACAGCATACCCGTCGCGAAAGTTGCGCTCTGCGATTGCCAACATGCTTGCCTAGCGTGGCCATTATGAGCAAAATCCTCTCTTTCTTGGGGACAACAGTCCAGCTGTGGACTTGCAATGGCTGGTATGATGATGATCACTCCTTGTACTATGCTGTATGTGCATGCTCAAAAATCACAAAAACACTATCAATTTAATTATAGTTATTTTGTTTTAATTTCTTTTTTTATTTACTAGTGAAAGTTACTTACAACCTATTACGAGTTATAGAGATGAATTAATCTCTATCCCAAAAAAAAATTGTTGGATTTAGGAAGTAACTAGCTACTGACAAATAGGCTACCCTATTTTTAGATCTAGTGTTTCATCATTCTGTATTTATGATTGTGACAATAAGCTACTATTGATATTATATTGAAATCCGATTTTCATACCCTACATGATGTAGGGTATGAAAATCGGATGTATGATAGATGTTATACTTATTGATGAAATTAACCAGTCAGAAATAATTATATTTTATTAGAGTATATCAGAAGAGCTACTACAAAAGCTACCGCTTCCAAAATATACCTCATCTTTGCGTCACCCCTTTCTCTGCTTTAAATATCCGCATCCCAAAACACTCGCTTAAGACCGTCGAAATTAAGGGACCTCGACATACCTCGCTTATATAACGCGCACTAATGACTCTCTGGACTAGGGTGACCAGTGCTGGCGAAAATTCGTAAAGGGTTACCCCAAACCTATGGCAATTTAGGGTTAAACGACTGTGTTACCCCACCAAGCTCAAGCGAAACTCGAATCTATATCATTGTTTTAGGGCTGAAAGTTGCGTTTGTTTTCGTAAATCGTTCAGTCCAATTTTATAGTATGAAGTGGCAAATAATAAGAGGTCTTGGTACATGCAAAGTTAGAGAGAGTTACTTGATGAATGACACTCAGAGGGCCCATTGCCCTTCCGATGTTTAAAGTGGGTAGGATAAGAAACGTCGGGTGGTCCGTGAAATATTCGGGTGTGTGCTTGTCTCTAATTAATACGTAAACTTGTGTTCACGACTGTACTGCTGGGATTTTGTTTTTGAATAATTATTGTTAGATTTTCAAGTTAATTGGTTTCCCCAGTTGCTTGATGGCTCATACTAATTTCTATCGGTAATTATATATTTGGTTAAGTCTCACCCACTTCTTTAATGATGATATATTATAGAAGTTTATTTAACACTCTTGGGGTCGAAGGCATTGCATGTGCTTGTGGCACAAATTCAACAAATGCACAAGTAAACGAATTAACTCTATTATTGTTTGGGTTATAAGTCATATAAGCAATGTTCAAACACGGCATCATCATCATACCAGGCATTAGAAGTCCACCGATGGATAATCCTTTCCAAGAAAAGAGGATTTTTGCCCAAAATTGCCGCTCTGGGTAAGTGTGTTCGCAATCACAGAGCGCAGCTATCGCGACGGGGATGCTGGTGCCCATCCCCGCCCTGTGCCTTTGAGCTTTGCTGTTTCGGACGTACCGCCATCTGTCGTTTCTGGGACCTTACTCGCCTCTTACGACGCCTGGTGTAGTAGGAGGTACTATTATATTCCGCCGGTACCTCACGGCTCAATCCCGGTATATTAATATATAATTCACATGAGGTAGACCTCATACAAAGATCATCTGAATACCAAATAGCAGTCTTCCTCACTTTTACCGATATCAACTACCAAATAGCAGAGTGCTTATTGCTGTGTTCTAATTTAAAGGGTGATGGCGGCAGTGAAATTACTGGGTAACGTGACATAATATCTTCAAGACATATAGTTGGCAACGCGTTAGTGATAGATATCCTTGTGATGTTACGAGCGTCTATAGGCTTCTGTGCAGCTTGCTATCACGGACAGTATGCTTGTTTGTCGACCTGGTCTAATAAAAAAAAGCCGAAATACATTATTTGGTGTTTGTGGGCAATTGTTGCAAACTAAATATTGCACGATTCTGACGCCCGTTGAACATACATTTGGAATACATTTTAGGAAAGTACGTAAGTGTGAAATATCGCATGGTAATATTTATATGAATGCAGAGTTGACTAACAGATGTTGAGGTTCTTTAATTATTTTCTAAAGAATAAGATAACGAGAAAGAATCGTAATAGAGTAACAGTTGTAGAATGTATCTAAAAGCGTACTTATGTAGTAAATAATCATGGAAACACATAATTTGTATAATTTTGTATATTTTTCTTTAAATAATTGAATGATCCTTTGTAATAAGAGTAGGATATAAATTCATATAAAAAATATATGTTTACATAGATCTATAAACATAAATACCGCAAGAGAAATTTACTTTTCAATAGGCTATGTGTTTTGATATAAAGATATTGTAATGAAGTAATTTAAGTTTTAATTTAAAGGCTGTAAAAAAGGTGTACAAATACATAAATATTGTTTAAAGTGAAATGCAACGTTTGAAAAGAATATAACAAAGCTAGAATGTAGGTACATGTAATAAAATACATATACAATGTAATAAGATAAATAATAATTCCCACAACATGTCATACCGTACCGTGACCTGATACCGTAGAAAGTCGTTTAAAGCACTTGTGTTACGGATGCCAGACAACAGACGAATCACAAATTTACTACTAAAAACATATATTTAACACCCAGACACAGAACACCAACAAATATCATCATATAAACATTTGCTCTGGGTGGGAATCGAACTCACGAACCCTGACGCACAAGGTACACTACCATTTGCACAATCGGGCCCGTCAAGTCAACAATAATAATAATAATAAAATAATAATGATATTGAACTGGTATTTTTTTGGCAATATCATTATGTTGTTTACATGATACTAACTTTAGATGATAAGAAACGATTTTCCAATTGTTTATATTAAAAAAAATAAATAAAATGAAATATGAAACAATATTTATAGTAAAGAAAAATTCTAACAAACCATTCTTACAATATAAATGGAACGGGACCTCAGAAATTCTATCAGAACTTTACCGACGCAGAATCAATTATGTACTGTACATCATTCATGACATTAATATTGATACTTTTAATTCACATAGGTACAACTTGAACCCCACGAATGGTCCATCCCGGTCCCCTATCCCGAAAATGACGTGCGATTTCTGCACGTCGCCATATGCTTGCGCCGTCGATTAGGTTCGCTCATTATAGCTCGGAAGGGTTGTATCCAATCCAAACTTGCTTTTTGAATATTAATACTTAACATGGAATGTCAATTTATCTGGCGACAGTCACCTGGTCCGTCCACTCAGTCTCTCTTTCTCAATTTCAATAATCACTAGCAGTGTACCGCATTTTATCTTAGTAGTAGTGAAGCCTAATGCACAGGGCGGTTATATAAAAGTATACATTTTATGTAATCATCATATTTGCCATTGGAAGTCCACTGCTCGACATAGGTTCCCTAAAAAAGGAGGCAAAATTGCCGCGCTGGGCAGTTGTGGTAGCAATTACAGAGTGTAGCTTCGCAACGAGGATCCTGCTGCGGACCTGGAAATCCACTGCACGAAACTTATTATTTTCCATAGTTCGCTAAAGACGAATTTAACATAAATTTGATAAATATCAGATTTTGTTCTATTGAATAGACCTTTTTGTGGGACGTCTCTAGAGACACACTGCACTTTTTTCGACTACTTGACACTACTCTAAATAGCTAATCAAAACAAATGAACGCGCGTATTTAGAAAACAAATGAATCTCCCATGATTCAAATTAAGAATCGTTTCTACTATATCATTTAAAATTTGAAAAATATTTTTTACTTTCATTCTTTGTATTACTTTCATTCTTTGCACTTTTCCTATAATCAGACCCTGATTTTGGTCCTGTGCTCGAGGAATACCTTGTAGTACGTCAAAGATCGGATGCAGTACTAATGAGGCATTGCCTTTGACATCGATACTCTTGCGAAGACGCCTTGTTTCGATGTACTAGATTTAGAATTTGTTAATATGAAATAGATAGCGTAAGCAATCCTATTAGTGTCGGCACAAAGACGTAATTAGTAAATTAATACATAAGCATTTTCTTACTAGCAGTGCTTTGCGGTCTTACTATCGTATTTCCCCTTCCCTTGTCAATATTTTGATACAATATGTTACCTATATCATTTGCTAATAACGTAATTTTCTATTTATGTTTAAGTTTTTAAAAATAATTTAGCAATTTCTAAGTTTATTTGTTCGTAACGTTCGTAACGTACAAAAATATAAATTCTGTTCACACTTATAATATCGGTAACGGTCTCTTATGTTTTCCAAAAAAATAACATAAGGAAGACTCGAAAAATAAGTGATCTAATGGTAAGAAAATTGGCCTATTCGTTCTTGAGTTAAGCCGACGTGGTAATTAATTAGGTCTAACTTGAACTAGTCTACCGGCACGGGATCAGTCGTTATACTTATTAACAGATCTAAAAATATGGTATGGTAAGGAAATGGCATTTTTTTATTTATTAATACGCAAAGATATTTTATTTTAATACTTTGCTTACGCTTTATGTTCATATGGTAAGTATAATACATATAATTTCTTTATTTATAAAAATATCATGTCATGGTGTTAGTCCGGAATGAATTTTACTCAACAAATGCTTGCTATGTACTGTTTGATTCGACTTGAGACATAGGATAGTTTATGCCTCGAATTATCGTCGCAATATTTTTTCCATGGTAATCATATAAGTGTCTTAACAGGACAACTTCTGTAGGGTTAGCAAGTATTTTTTTTATGTTTTCATAGTGCAAGTATACCTTGTGAGATATACTTAACCTGTTGACTTAACCCGTTTACTTTGGAGGCACCAATGAAGGTGTTAACCCAAAAAACAAATGCCAACACATTACAATAAAACACACTGTCTCTCTAACATCGCAGTAGGCGCCATTTATCACCGAGTTGCGATCATTAAGCGCACAAAGCCATCAGAATCAGCCCGCACCAGCCTTTACCAAACTATGAAAACCTAATGACCATGCGTCACGTAAAATACCTAACAAAACAATAGGAGCCCGCGACAGAAATTAATATATCATTATGTCAGAACCATGTATTGCCAGCCCTGTGTACGTCCGTCCCGCTCACACGCATGGCTAATAGCGTTTCTGTCTCGCTCATGCAGGGGTGGTAAACTTCGTCAGGCATGCGAATCTCGCCCGTGATTGAGATTTGTTAATCTTCGCACTCCAAACTATGGGAGTTAAAATTCTAATGTGATATTACGCCTTTGGGCGGCATTCGTCTCATTAAGATTTGCCCGAAAAGTTTTCGTATTAGTTTTCTCTGAGGATTTAGTAGTAGCTGATGATTTAGTGCGGGAACGGAGGTTAAATGTGGATCAAAATCTCCTTGAAGTGAGATCTGCTCGTTCTCTTTCTATTTTTAAGAGAATGGTGAAGGAGTATTATCTGTCACTTTGATTTTGATTTTTGATTCTGTCACTTTCCTTGTAACTTTATCTTTTATATGTATTTGAATGTATGTGTATTATATGTACATATGTGTGTTTATTCTTATGTATGTATGTACTAAATGCACCTCAAACTTCCACCAGCTTTAACATTATTTCCATCCAAAGGTTGCCTGTAAGAAATTGCATTTAGCGATAAGGCCGCCACTTGTACCTACTATTCCACGTCTTTGTGATGTTCTTGTATTGTTTTTCATTGGTGTACAATAAAGAGTATATTACTATTATTATTATCACAAAAAGCTTTTCATAATTAATTTCTCAGAATAAAAATTCCATCTTGAACTTAAAGTTGTAAAAAACAATATCCATTTGACAATTTCTAATTATATATGGACCAAAACAGTGATTTTATCTCTTTAAATTGGTAATATTTATTAAATTAATATTAATTATTTTTGTATCAAAATGGATAGCTAAATACTCTCAGCTATGTGATTGTACCAGATGTCGTAAAAGGCGTCTGATGTGCCGGAACCGACAGATGGCGGTATATCCACCCGAAATAGTGCAGCTCAAATGTAACAGGGCGGGGATAGGCAACAGCATTCACGTCGTATATCTGCGGTCTGCGATTGTCATCACGCAATTTTTAGCACGGCAATTATCCAGTCCAGCACTCGACGTTTTACGGCTGCTTTGATGATGATTACCATGATATGACTAAATGGAAGGGTATTTGATTTATCAATGTAAATACTGGCAAGAATAATTTTTTAAATGAATCCGATTAAAATTTATTACGGCAAATGTCTGCTGAATTTATAAAATGATAAAAATGAAATATGAAATACTTTTGTGAACAAGGAGCCGTGAGGTACCGGCGAATAGAATAGTACCTCCCGCTGTACCAGGTGTCGTAAGAGGCGACTGAGGATGAGGATCACAGGTGGCGGTATATCGATTCGAAATAGATGAGCTCAAATGCACAGGACGGGGGTGGGCAGTGGGATCCCCGTTGTGAAAACTACGCTCTGCGACTGCCAACACGCTTGCCGAGCGCTGTAATTATGGGCAACATACCCCCATTCTTGGGGAGGCCTATGTCCAACAGTGGACTTTAATAGCTGGTATAATGATGATAAAGAATGAGCTTGTATTACGGACATCACGTAAAAGTTGATGACGGCAAAATAAAATGAAACAAAACACAATCAACATAAAAACAAAAGAAATCCATGACTTCCTCCGCGGAACACTCAAAAATCACCACGTGCATTCCTCATACAAAAACAAACTGCAAAGCCCACATATCAAACAACTGCACGGCGCTTTCTAGACTTTTCCGTTTGCCGTGACACTTTGTGACGACTCACTTTTTAATTAGCGTATTTTTCTTTGTGGCGGCCGGGCGTAAATTAGCCCGCAATGTGAAGTACGCTCCGAGAGCGTGCGACGCGTTCTATCATTGCCCTCCTTTTTATAGACGGAGCTTTTGTGCGGGGCATTAGCAAATTATGCTCTCGCCAACCATCATTCCCGATGTTTCCATAAAAAACTATGCCTCATTTAAAAACCAAAAGTGTAATACATATCGTATAAACCGCTGTGACGTACGCTCAGAGGGCTTAAGATATGTATGATCTAATACTACCTCAAGCATAGCCGAGAGGTACCGGCAGAGTAGAGTAGTACCTCTTATACGAAGTGTCGTAAGAGGCGACTAAGATATCAGAAACGATAGATGACGGCATATGGGTAAACCGCCATCTGAAACAGATGCGGGTGGAAATAGTAGAGGGTGGGGATGGGCAGCAGCATCCCCGTCGCGAAAGCTGTGCTCTTCGATTGCCTTTCTCCAGCAGTGGACTTCTAATGGCTGTAATGGTAAATATTGCCAACCTCCTTTTAATATAAGTATATTTGTGAGCGAAAAACACTGGCGATGTAATAATCAATGAGCTCGTTAAAGTTAGGCAACGTTCGTATTATGATGGGTGACCCAAAATTATCTTACCTCCTCCAATCTTCTGAAGACATGTTAAGCGGTTGGCCTCAATTACATTTGCAATTAATAACCCGACATATCTGTATTTAGCTCTTGTGGTGGCATCATCATATCAGCTATAAAAAGTCTACTGTTGGATATAGATAGGCCTCCCTGAGATAAGGGGATTTTGGTCCATAGTTGCCACGCTGGGCTCCATAGTTGCAATCGCAAAGCGCAAATTCGCGAGGAGTATGCTGCCGCCCATCCCCACCCTGTAGTATTTAAGCAGCGCTGCTTTGGATGGATATACCACCATCTATCGTATCCGGTACCTCAGTCATCTCTTACGACACCTGGTACAAAGAGAGGTCCGCTACCCCGCCGGTACTCCACGGCGGGGTAGCTTATGGCTTGTGTTTCTTATTCTACATTTGTTTTTCTTGCAATATGGAGATTTTAAAAAATCATTGATGGTGGTTTTTAAATATCACAATATTAGTCCATCACCAGGTTTCATTACTGGTACGTCCAGAGAAATTAATCAACAATAATCATTAACACCCACAGAAACTCACACACAGGCACACACTGTATATCACACACACATACACACAAATTAAATTATAAATTCACATGACATCTTCGTCTGATATTAATATTATAAAAGCAAAAGTAGCTCTGTTTATCTGTTACGCTTTCTCGCTTAAACTTCTCAACCGATTTTGATGAAATTTGGCACAGACAATCTTTAGATTCTGAGATAGACATAGGCTATATATTTTAATTCTAAATAAAGGTTGTAAAGGGTCAAAAATTGGGATGAAAAGTTGTATGATAGTGTCGCTATTTTTAGAGCTAAAAACTTGAAACTAATTTTTTTAGGCCATTCAACATGACATTGAAAGTTTACATTAGTAAGGGTAAAGAGGTATGGTACCAAAAAAAACTATTCCACGCGGACAAAGTTGCGGGAACAGCTAGTACTGGCCACATGGCCACCGGCAGAGCAGAATAGTACCTCCTTCTATACCAGGTGTCGTAAGAGGCGACTACCTTAGTCGCCTCTTATCAGAACCAACAAATGTCGGTATATCCATCAAAAGCGCTTAAATTCAACAGGGTGGGTATGGGCAGCAGCATTTCCGTCGTGAAGCTACATTCTTTGATTGCCACCCTTGCCTAGCTCGGCAAATATGGGCAAATCTCCCCTTGCTTGGGGATGCCGTTGGTCAGCAGTGGACGTTTTACGGCTGCTATGATGATGATAAAATGAAATGTTGATATAAACACAAATAGCACCTAGCCACAGAACAAATACAAATAGTCCTCCTTTAAATCTTCGGCTTATGTGGGGATCGAACCCACAGCCTTTGGTTCACAAGATAGGATCACTACCATCTGCGCCATCGGGCCCGTCAATACTCAAAAATGAAGCTAATATGCAATAGTGGACATCTTCATCATTATACTTATATAGAAAAAGGAAATATTTGATTGTTTGGTATGCTTTAACTCAAAATCTGTTCGACTAATTTAAATAATTCGAATACCATTAGAAAGCTACACCTTCACCAAGTAATATAAGCTATATTATATTTCATAATGTCTAACTATAAACACTGATGGAATGTATCGATACGTGATTTATATTATTTTGAAAAAAGGTATTCCCACATCATCTCATATATTGACCTGACTCCGTGGTAATTCATTTGAAGCACTTTTGTTACAGACAATAGCAGAATCACAAATATAATACTTAAATACATATTTATAACACCCAACCACAGAACAAACACAAATATCATCAAATTAATATTTGTTCTGGGTGGGGATCAAACCCATGACACCTGACGTATAAAATATTATCGATACCATCAGCGCTATCAGGTCCTTAAAATTATTGTGCGTTTGTAACGAAAAAACTTAAAAACCGCTGGATTGATTTCCAAGAAAGTTTTTTCCAGAATGCTAAATTATCATAAAATAATTAAAGTCAAATTGATTTCTGAATTTTAGTGGGAACAAGAGCTCCGCCTAATTTATTGACAAGAATATGAATTAATGAAGTAGGACAATGCTGCTAGGCCACTAGAAAATATATTTTAAAGAAACAAATTGCATATATAAATGAAATTACACATGGGTTCTTGAACCGCCTGAAACCGGATTCACAAGCGCCTTATTATAACCATAACTAGTAGATTCCAGTGTTGGCATTCCAGATTTAAAAGGATGGCACAAGGAAATGATGCAAGGAGCGGCTGTAACGAGCTGATTCGACGGATGAATGCCTCCTCCGACTCTGAATGACAAAAGACCTCTTACATTATGGGGTTTTCAAAGCTGTGCTGGTTTGTACGTTAGCATGTGAGTTGATGAAAAGCGGTATTTAAGCTAATTATAGCGGGTGGCATTGTAAGGTTGGCATCTCGTGTGCGTAATGAAGTGCAGGAAAATAGTCGTTGCATGAATGGAACTGATTTTTTCACAATTACTATTAATGCTTTTTATTTAGTATTTAATATAACTAGTCTATGTTTAAAAAGTATGGCAGAAGAAGCACGCGAGTAGAATAAATGCTGTTGAAATGAAAGCAGTTCGAAGTATGGATGGTGTGAGTTTGGGAGATAAAAATTAAAGAATAGTGTGATAAGAGATCGATGTGGTGTAAAAGATGATGTTGTGACAACAAAAGAGAAAGGAATGTTAAGATTGTTAGGACACGTAGAAAGGATGGATAAAAGTAGAATGACTGCACAAATATATAGAGCGGAAGTGAATGGTAAAGTTGGCATAGAACGGCCGAGTTGAACATATCTTAACCAGGTAGTAGAAGTATTAAAGAAGGGCCAGGTTAGAAGTACCAAGAATAAACGAGCTTGTATGAAAGGAGTAATGCGAGTGAGGGAAGCTAAGAGAGAAAGAGAGATATGCCAAGATCGTAACAAGTGGAAATCCATAGTCTATGGCTACCCCGATGGGACACGGGCGTGATGTATGTATGTATAAATAGTATAAGATATAATATAATATAAGTTTGTTTAAATAAGTCTTGAAAGGGTTGATTTGTATATAAATAAAGACACTAGTTTTTAATCATGTAAGATTAGAAACTAGTGCAATTTTAGACATTACGGAACAAAGTTTTAACAGATCTGACAAAGCACTTTTTTCAACTCACTCTTCTTCTGCTTTATGTTAGTTAACAGAAAATGAGGTATATTGAATAATCAATTAATTAACCTAAGTTAAACTATATTATAAATCCGATGAATTTTTTCTACAATACTTGCTTTTTAGCGGCCTTAGACTCACGATCTCTGAAAATGGCTTTCAGTTATTTTTTCAGATTAAACGATGTTTTCAAGCCGTTCAATGCACAGTTTTAATATGATTGATTGCAAACTTGTGGTCTGTAATAGAGCTTCTAATAATAATTTAGGGCACATAGGCAGTTACAGCAAACAATTTCACATTTTGTTTCAGGGCACGTACGCGCATCGGGCATGTGAATAGAGAAGCATCAAGAATTAAAAGCCTTTTAATGACGGCTCCGCTGAAGGCTTAGGACGGCTGCATAGGAAAGAGCGCCAGTCAATATATTCAATTATTCGTAACACAATGGTTTTGTTTCATTTATTACTTATTATAAAACTATTGTATTAACGGCTTTAAAACGCAGTTTATATGTAATAAGAATGCCTTTCTTGAGAACGGTTAAAGCCGTTAAAAGAGTAGTTTTATTATATGTAATGCTGCTACCTATCCTCGCTCCGTACAATTTAGCCACACTGTCTGAGAGAGAGGTATGCCAAGACCGAAGCAAGTGTAGATCTATAGTCTATGCCTATCCTGATGGGACACAAGTGTAATGTATATTATATAATATATTCATATTACGTATACACATATACATAAAGAACAACATTATATGCTCACTGAGGTTGCGATAACGACCAAACCATGTTAGGTCCACGCGAATATCCAGTAGGCCATAGAGTTCTAGTGGTGGAGTATAGTTACAAATTATCTAATTTGCAGAGTCTTAGTATTGGTGAGATTGATTCAAAGACTGTTTTCAAAAGTTCATAAGTCTGCAATTAATTAATTTATTCCTATATCTACATAAATTCTCGAAAGAAATTTGAAAATCTTCTTCTTTTATTACTGTCATTTGTGTTACTGGATCCGATACTCACCCAGATTTTTATATAACAAATCTTTATGTTTGTTTTGTGTCTGGGTGTTAAGAATATACTCAAATATTATATTTATGATTCCCATTGTCTGATGTCCGTATTACAAGTGTTCATCTCGGAGTGAGATCTGAGATGTTGTTTAAATTTTTTAATATCTCTATTGTCTATGATATATTTTCCTTCTAGCATAATACCGTCCCTCTTAAGTGCTGTTCGCTTCTTAAAGCCATAGGTGGTTTTATCGGAGGGCGTTCACGACGAAAGCGTTCATCTTTGCCGATTTTTTATTTGTTCCCGACGAGCATTTATGTGTCCATATTTTTAACGTAGGAAATATTTGTGGCGTTTTTATATTCGACGATTTGCATCTATAACGTCGCAACCCGAAATAAATAAAAAATCAAAAATAGATTATATAATTACTACCCGTTAAAAGTCATTTTGAACACGAGTTTGGTTAGAACTGTGTTCTTTTAAGCCTGCTTTATTTTGGACGTCGGATTAGAGATGTGTTCTTTGGAAGTATAAAATTTACAATATTTTTCTAATTTATCGATAAATTTTTATGTTTAATATTTCACTTTATGATAATAAATATATTTTACATTAATAATACTAAAATAAGTTATAACTATCAATTGTACATAAAATAAATTTTGAGTTATATATAAACGTACATGAGTTTGTGTCTGTCAAATTACTAAAAGCTTATTTTTGTTTATTACATTAAAATATTTTTTGTCGTTGAATGATTAAAATATCTCTGAGGTTTTTCTTTATCGTAACTGTAATTTACCTATATGATAAAGATAGAAGAAAAAAAAAGAATAACTTTCTTTTTTTCTGTAATTGGGTGTTAAATATATGTATTAAAATACTTTATTTGTGATTCCTCTGTTGTCTGATGTCCGTAATACAAGTGCTTTAAGCGACTTTAAGGTCAATGCATGAAATGGAGAGCAATTTACATACCAATCAAATATGTCATTTATGGTGAACATGTTTTAATAGCTTTAGAATAATGTAACATTTTCTCGTATCTGTAAATCTTCCATAAACCTCTTATACCTACAATTTAAATATCGGTTAGTATTTAAAAGAACAAAGCAGCAAAACTGGTGTAAAATAATGTATTTATTCTTAGAAATATTTAAATATTTTAAATATAATGTATTTATACTCTTATGATCTCATGGTGACCCAGGGTTATTAGTATTATGAATATTATACAATTTCATATTTCATGATTCGAATATGCTTGTAATGGGCGTACTTTAATAAAGAATATTTTGATTTTATTTGAAATAATAATTAATATAAATAAAGAAGCGTTAAAAAATTTGTAATATTAGTTTTATAATTATCTATATAAAAAGTCCTTATGTATGAACACACGTATATTAAAAACGACCGCATAAAATTGGCTGATAATTTACTTGTTGTGTTTGTAATTGTTAGAACCAGGTTTGTGCGGGATCAGTGGGATGAGGAAGTTTGTTTTGAAAATAGAGTATTATCTAAAGTTTGTAAGCATGTGATCAGGTTTTTTAAAGGTCAATAACTTTAAAAAATCTCAACATATGCCCCAAGAATGGGATTAACATTTTCACAAGATAAACCACGTCATCAAACATGCATATATTCCGCGTAGTAGTAAGAATCACCGCAGCTTATAGACGCTCGTGTAATCACAAGGATATCACTATAGCGTTGCCAATATTATGGCATATTACCCAGTAATTTTACTGCCTCTCTCAATCTTCAAACCGGAACACAGCAATACGAACACTGTATTTCTGCGGTAGAAATAGGTGAGAGTGAAGTACCAATACAGTCGACCACATAAACGGATTTTCAAATGGCTTGTATTCAATAAAGTTAAGGAATTAAAACATCTGCCGATGCTAGAGAGGAAAGAGGTACTATTATTTAATTATAATATAGTGAATGTAATTGTCTGTTCGTTTGTAGCAGGAATTAGTATTAGCATACAAACGACCGCGGCTAGACTATTGGACGACGGAACCCTAAATTTATGAGCACTGTAGGTATACAAATACACCCTTCCTTACTACCTACAAAATAAACAATACCTCGCTAATAAATACGCTTAGTTTTAGCATATTAACAACTAACAAAGATTTTATAATCTCATAATTTGTGAGGTTGATTAATCTGAATTTAAAACTATTATCGTTATTATATCGTCGGGGATATTTAAATACGGCGAATGTAGCATTAGCGAATTAGATCCTAATTGCGTGTTTTTTAATTGAACTTTAGACTTTAAATGCGATTGTTACTTACGCGGTGTTAAAGTACATATCTCTAATATGATAAAACTATTGAGAAAATGGAAACCGTAACGTCGAATATAAACTTTAAAAAATAAAGTAAACTTCGTTTTAAAGCCGTTAATAAATAAATAAAATGAAGTTATAATTAGGGCTTTTCAATTTTAGACAATAAAAGAAAAGCACAAACATATTTTTAATTTAAAATACGTGTTTTAAAGAGATATTGCTTTCGATTATATACAACTTGATCCGATAGACGTTGGCCTACCTTAACAATACCTATATGTTTATCATAAAAGAAATAATAAGACTAAAATTGAGATATAAACTGTTCTATTTCTAAAAGTGATCAAACTGTATATAGTAATTAAAAAATAAGCAAAATCACCCCTGCAGTTTAAAATTACATTCTGAAAAAACACCGTGACACATAATTTTTGATTTTTTATTATATAGAGACGTGGAGTACCGGCGGAGTAGAAAAGCACTCCTCTCTATACCAGGTATTGTAAGAGGCGACTGAGGTACCGGATCCGATAGATGGCGGTATATCCATCCAAAGCAGCGCTGCTTAAAAACTACAGGGTCAGAATAGACAGCAGTGTCCTCGAAACGCGCTTACCCTGCGTGGCAGTTATGAGCAAAAATCTCCCTACTTTGGGGAGGCCTATGTTGCCAACAGTAGACTTGTTATGGCTGGTATGATAATTATATATACGCACTGTACTTTATTATCAGCAATATTTTTTTGTCCAGCAATGTAAAACTAATCTTATAGCTTAGCTTTTACTTCTAACCTTTACCAAACAACTTCACCTGTGAAAAAAGGATAAACTCTACCATAAGGTTCAAAGGAGGCCATTCAAAATTAAAAAAAAATGATCAAAACAAGGACTCACGCGAACAGTGTAAATTAGCAATTAGCGGTTCTATACAGACGCCGTGGAAAAAAGCCGGTGTCGGCGCCGGCCGGTGAGGGTTCCGGCGAGAATCTCAGCCAATATCAATTAATGGTCATAATTGTGGAGCTTGATTGATTTTCCTAGAAGTGTTTATAAGGTTTGCCATTGCTGTTGCAAATGTATATATCACAAAGAAAAAACCTTGCTGTGTTAGTTCTCACTTTAGTTATTGATCTTCATCGTGATCGTCGCTGCTGCAGGATGACATTGTTGGACCAATGACTTTTAAAAATTACCGCGCTGGGCAGGCGTGGTTGCAATCAAAGAATCTAAATCTAAAAGAAAGAATCTGCTCTCTAATGTTATCAAATAGTATAATAGTAACATTATACACTGACCTACTCTTCTTCTCTCATCACCACGGTAATTTCACCGTCGTAAAATTAATTAGTTATTGCTCGGTTTTATTGAGTTTTCTAGTATTTTCTGTTTGAGAGAGATTGTCATAAAAATATCGGCAGTTTAAATTGTTTATTATGTATCTCAATAAATATTACAAGAAAGAGGTTTTTATTAATTGGACGGTGTATTGACGTTATGTGAAGTATCCTAACATGATTATTAGAGTTCCAAATTCAAATGTTCAAAAGAAGAAAATGAAAATATTTCTTTTTTTTTCAAACGGTAAGTGCGCAAATTTTATTGAAACGGTTTTTGCTGATTAAATTTGCTTTTGAAACAGTCGCGATATTTTCTAGCAAACAAACAATTTTATTTTATTTTAAGGTCTTACGTATCTCAAATTATGGCTAAATAATTGTCTAAGATGACTTGGAAACGATATCAAGAGTATTATTTACCCAAAAGAAGACCTGGGATGAAAACAATGCACTGAATTACCTAAGGAACTGTTTTCTAGATCAGGCGTTGCAAATTCGTAAGGCGTAAAGTGTGGAACAAAAGAAAGACCTCAAATAAGTAAGAGGATCAGAAGTGCTCGTGGGACATTAGGAGGAGGCAAATATTAACAGCTAACGGCCCGGCGAACACCGAGTGATTGCAGAAGAACGGAAATGCATTCTTTGGCAGATGCGTTTAAATACATTGTGCGTAGCATTCTAAAAATAATGCAAGCTGTGATATTTGCTTTGACAAGATTGTAAGTTTTCAGACGTCGTCGAATAACTAAATTAGATTTTAATTTTATTAGTAGACTAGCCAAGTATATTATACTTAATCTTAAATTGTTAAATTTTTGAAATACAGACGAGTTTTTCGTGTGAAAAACTAGTCTGTAATTCAAAAATTCCTTTGATAATTTACGTTTATAATATTTA
Source organism: Heortia vitessoides (assembly GCA_020976665.1). NCBI lineage: Eukaryota > Metazoa > Arthropoda > Insecta > Lepidoptera > Crambidae > Heortia > Heortia vitessoides. The sequence continues at coordinate 14,144,674 of JACJUM010002929.1, forward strand.
AAAGAATCTTAATTTCAATGTGGAAACAATTTTAAATAACGTAATACGTTATACTCTTAGTTTTTGGAAAATACTTTATATTATTTTATTATCTACAAATAATAATATTTTGTTTATTTAATTATTTTTCGTTGTCAATATACATTACAAATACATAATTTTTTCAAGCTGTCTAAAAGAATGCGGTGGTAAGTGACGTTACACGTTTGTAAATCCACATATTAAAAATAGTATTAATCAAGTAGGTATTAGGTTAGAATTTGCTAAAACAAAGAAGTTCTTCAGCATGCAGGGACACCATGGTAAAACTATTTAGACTTTTGTTTCAATATTTAAATATGCACGATAACACACAAAACATTGCTTCTAGTATTAGAGTTCATTAAATGGAGATCGTTGGATATGGAACCTAGAAACGGGGATGATCTTGTATATCGACACCATGTGGCAAAGTATAACTGCAGCTGCATTATCTATGCTAGAAACATGTTCCAACTCAACCCTAAAACAGCAGCATGGCACGATATCGCACGTTAATTAGCGCAATGCGCCCGAAGTGGCACGAATTGCCACTCTTTCCCCCGATTGTCGGGATTTCGCCACTTCCGTCCCCGATTGCGGCTTTTGTACCACTTTGCCCCTGAAGGGGCGATCGCAGCATGGCGATGTGCTAATTAAAAAGACTTCAGATCGCTTTGAAATGTGCAACTGTTGGAGACAGGCGTAGGAATCCTCGCATTCAAAGGTGCTGGGAATCTATGACATTCGATTGAGTGCCGTGTCTAGACTTATTTGTTGGCAATGACACCATCATTTTACTTCATATCGTTTTATTATAACTAGCAGTGCAATAACTGTATTAAATTATTTCTCCACTAACAAGTTGTTACTACTCTACAGGTTTAAAGCTTCACATTACGCTAACATGGATTGGGGATGAGAAACAAAAGAAATCATACGATTAAAAAGAATTGCAACATTTGCGGGTATATAATATTTCTGTTCATTTTATTAAATTTTATAGTAGTTTCAAAGACAGGTTCCTTAATGTAACTTAAAGGTTTTTTTGTATATCTTTAAGTCAGATTGTTTAACAATTGGAAATGGTCGCCACAAGATTTTTTTTTAAATTTACATTATGTTAAAAAAGAAATCTATTGGTTGTTACTGAAAAAGCTGTTTTCTAAATGCAAAATTTTCGGGATTTCTAAAGCGTATATAAATAAGCAAATCATTGTAAATACATATATGTATAGATAAAGATACAGATCTACATTGCTTCTGGTATGTTAATTCCTTGCAACTGTTCCAAAAACATAGCAATAATTTTTTAATTTTGACACGGTATCGTTTCTTGATAGTCATTTGTCTCTTCTTTTAAATTTAAAAAACCAGAAAATCCCAGTCTCTACTTTACATTAATATAGCTGTAGCTACATTAGTTGATAATTATACACTATATATACAATAAACTAAAAACTAAATACTTTACATACATCACACCTGTTTCAAGTCTCCACTTGATATGATTTTCGCATACCTCTCTCGCTTCGTTTACTTCTTATTATTATATAAGTAATTTCATAGACATTCGTTTTTTCTTGGTATTTCTGACCTGGCTCTTTTTTAGTACCTCTTCTAGCTGGTTAAGGTATGTTCGCCTAGGTCGTCCTACACCAACTCTTTCATTTTATTAGCATTCATCATTTCTACATGTGTACACCATTTCAACATTCCTTTCTATATTTAGTATATTCCATTTTCGAGTATATATATATACATTTACTTGTGTATAACACAATTTATATATCAATTTAACACAAATTATTCTAAGAAAAGTTTTTATCATTTATTTACTTTAGTTTATATATTTTATTAACATCACTAACACTAATACACAACAACAAAAACAGGAATTATATCTCCTGCCACTAAACAGAGCTCGTGCGTACAAATTCCGTATTAATTTTATTAAAAAACACATTGTACGTTATTTAATCGAATACCATCACCACAACAATCCCTCATCAAACTCATGCGCAAGCTCACCAAAAAACCAGTATAACTCGTTCCCATTGTCCTACACTCACAGCTTACTGGGGTCATTCGAAGTAGATCACTCTATAGAATGGTCGAACAGCGGTGGGCACACAAAAATATATCAGCCGGTTTGGGGTAATATTGTCCAATTTTCGGTATTAAAGTTTTGTCAACAGTAGGCGCGTTTACCCCCATGACTGTTGTAGGGTTATTTGACAAATTATTACGAGCACAAAATAATGGAGGTGTTGATGTTTACTTTTTTGATGTCGTCGATCATATTTGATGTTTGTAATTTGTATTATGGTCTGACATATTTGTGGAAGACCCCAGATTTTTCTAGGTTACTTTGGCTTTAAAAAATTAAGCATTTTTTTAACAATAAATTAACTTGTCTTAGGTACTGCCCTGCAACATTTAGCTACTCAGTTTGTATACAGATAAAAAATCCTTGACAAAGGTCCTCTAAAGGTCTTTTGTCTGTTACCTAGACAGCAAAAGACGATTGGAAACCTTTAGACAAGTTGGTTTATATATACATACATATATATGTATATATATTTCTTGTTATTATTTCTTTAAAACCTTGCAATTGAATGCGTAAACTTAATAATGTAATAAAAATTATAAGCCGAACAAGAACGAACTGTTATATAAATTACTGTCGTTTTTCATCAACAAATCATTTTTATTAGAATTGCTAGAAGACAAAAGTCAGTTATTATCAGTTACAGTCGGTGAGTAATCAGATTAATAAAAATTTTATATTATTTTTTTACTAGAGGTAGAACTCTTACACATGTCATCTGCTTTGGTACCTTGCTATCACCTATATCTACCGCCTTTGCTTTGCTGTATTCAGGTTTGATGGTTTGACGGGTGATAAAGGCAGAAAGCTTAATTGCTGACTTCATAACATAAAAAAAGTAATTAGTTTTCAAGCTATTTTAATTATAGACAAGCGCTGTTCATTTAATTCGTAGTAAAAAATCGTTTATCATTAATGCCCTGATATTATTGGCCTATGATTTTCCTCGGCAAAAGTGCTATTTAACACTGATAGATTTTTTTAAATCAGACCAGTAATTCCTGAACGCGTTATGCTTTCAACGATACAAACTAACTTCAGCTTAATAGTATTGGTAAAAAAATAAATAACCCGCGTTTTGAACCGTTAAAAAAGTAATTGTTTTATGAGTATTCAACACGTTAATCTTAAAAATATAATAGGCCTTGTTTTTAAAATGTTTGATAAATAATATATTATTAAACATTTTAAAATTTATAGATACATGATAGATATATTTGGGACTTGAAATGGTGTAAATATAAAATTTTACAATTCATCTACATCGCACGCACTATTTCACATACAATATGTATAATTTGTAATATAAGGGTATTACCCTTATACATTGGATATGTTGAATATTTAGGTAAAAATTTATAGTTTACTATTTACGCGGTACATCGCGTGAGTTTATGTATGTATTAATTACTATTAAGTATGTATTAAGTATTAATATATGTATTAAGTACCAAGAAAGCAAAGACAATTAATTTCGATCGGCTTTCAACGTAACGAAGGTAATATTATTACTTCTTATATTTCAAATTGTGCCGTGTGGTACCGGCAGAGTAAAATAGTACCTCACTCTGTACCAGTTGTCGTAAGTGGCGATTAAGATACTAGAACTGACAAATGGCGGTATATCCATCCGGAACAGTGTACTTACAAGGGGATGTACTATTCTACTTTACCGGTACCTCACAGTTTGGTAATTATACTTAATACTTTGCTGCAAATCAATCATTCTATCAAATCTACTTTAAAATCCGAATTATTTAGTCATTGCATTTTATCGGTCTGTCTGTTTCCTTTGTTGTCATTCATGGTCACAGATCAATTTAACACCCCCAACTCTCGCTGTAATTTGAACACAGACTGTAACTTATTAACCCTAAAACATTAGGCCAAGCGTGACTATCAAGATTAGTAAAATAAAGGGACTTGTACAGTCATATACTTACATACTTACAATCGGGGTAGACAGAGACTATGGATCTCCACTTGTTATGATCGTGGCATACCTCTCTCGCTTCCTTTACCCGCATTAGTCCTTTCATATACGCTCGTTTATTCTTGGTACTTCTGACCTGACCCTCCTTTAATACATCTTTTACTTGGTTAAGATATGTTGGCCTAGCTCTATACCAACTCTTCCATTCACTACAGTTCTATTAAATTCACAGCTGTAGCTCGATATACCAAACTACAAAATGCAGAATGAACAAAATGATGGCACATATTGGCACACACGTTGGCCCAACAGATTGGCATTCACGTGGCCCAACATGTAGCGAACGCTTTAAACGCAGACTGATCACTGGTTAACGACTTGATTATCCCTTTGTCCGTTTTGTGCGCATTGGACGGTTCGCTTCCTCCACCTGAGGCCACTACAGACGAATGCGATTACCAATTATATGTTTGTAGACAGAATTTTACTTGAAACATGGTTGGTAGATACAGAACAGTAAATTATCCAAATATTAAAATATAAAACAATTTTTTAACGGTCATAAAACATATTTAGCGGTTTATTTAGGACAACAAACGTTTTTTTATAAACATTAAATGATGACGCAAAATCATTGACACTTAAAAACATATTCTCACGAGTGTCAATAATGTTCACCTAAACCAAAACGTTGAGCTTGTAAATCACGTTTTAAAGTTTTATAAGAATAACAAGGGAGAAATTTTTGAAATATGAAGATCATGTTCCTAAGTGGATTGTCATTTATCATCATCATACCAGCCATTAAAAGTCCACTGTTGGACATAGGCCTCCCCCATCCCCGCCCTGTACATTTGTGCTGACTTTTTTCTATGGATATACCGTCATCTGTCAGTTCTGGTAACTTAGTCGCCTCTTACGACATCTGGTACAGGGGGAGGTACTTTTCTACTCTGCCGGTACCTCACGCCTAATTGCCATTAAATTCATAGAAATAATATAATTTGACAATTATTTACTTTTCTGGAATCGGTTAGAACTGTATACTTGAAGCTTTTACTTATAGTTTGCTCTATGTATTCGTGAAACTGAAATATGAACTAGTAAAAGTTTCATATTAATGCGATATTGAAATAAATAAAAAACAAATACAAACATTAATTGGCCATAAGTATTTCAACGGCAATGTACAGTTTGTATATTATAGAATGTGGTATTACAGTGAAGATATATATCTTATGCGAGATCGCTTCTGCTTAGCACATACAGTACATCAAAATGTAACTAAACGAAGTCGAACCGTATTTTAAAATAAAGCAGTTCCAAACAGTTAGGTATTATCGGAAGAATTGGAACTTTAAAGAGTAATTTTGACTGAAACCAGCATCATCCGAGGAGTTGATCTGTCTGCTCATTATTGGCTGACACTTTGCCTGAGTAAATCACGGGTGCTTTGCGAGGTTTCTACGTAAGCCATGGAACCCCCTAAGAGTGAACATAATCTGAACACGGAAATATAATATATACAATAGGTACACAGAAATATAAGTTCTAGAAAAAACGTGCGATCGCGTTTTCTAAAATTAATTAAAAATCTCTATCTCTATCGATCTATCGCTTTATGATAACTTACGTGTTAATTGTTAGTAGTTCTTAAAAAAAATCTAAACAAGGAGAAAAGCCCTTTTTTTAATAGAGGCAACCATCCGCCGGAAAAAATCGATATAATATCTAGAAACAACAGAAAAACTACAAATATGTAACCAGATCCAAGTTATTGATTTTGGGAGCAATAATCGTATCCTCATATAAATAATTGACACATAAGTCGCCGCTTCGAAAAATCCACAACGATATAGACAGAATTACAGCTCGCATAAAAAATTCACAATTAGAAAACGCTAAAACAATGGTAACATTCGTTCATCTCTGCGGAACCGTCCGTCTACTCAGGAACAATAGTGACCCATTGTAACAGCGTCCATTTTAAATGAACAAAATGGCGGCGCGTTCTAAATTCAAACGGTGAAGCGAAACTCGGAGATTTGAAACAATGCTCTAATCCTCGTGAAGGGTTAAATGCATGCTATTGGTCAACTTGTCCCCCCCTCTTCCGGAGTTTTCGGTGTGCGTCGAAGTTTGTCGCCGTGCTGTGTGTGTGAGTGAGGGTTGATTTTGCATACGCCATTGAGACTTGTGAACGGGCATTAATGAGACCTTCTAGAATGTTTGATCTGTAAAATAATATTGGTTGCACTTGGAATTGTCAGTTTTTGTATCGACAATTTTACAAATAAAATATATTAAAGTAATTTACTACGTACGATTAGATGAACATAGGTCAAAGCAATAGTCAAAGAGGCCATTCAACAAACAACTTCCACATAAATACAAAACTTGTGCTAAAGTACAAGTATCCGAGACCCAAAACATCTCGACACTCATCGAAGCATCAACCACGACAGCAGAATCGCAATCAAAACTTCCCGGGGTACAACAAACCCACCTACGCGGCCCACTTTTCTTCAAAGACTATTATTTGAATGTCTTTCAGGCCGTGAGAAGGGTCTAACGCACCCCACCCCAGCGTGTGAGCGCCTGATAATGTAATTAAAACAACACCTTTATTCCAACAGTCGTTTTCGGGTTAAATTTGCGTGAAAGGCATTTTAAATTGTTAAACGGGAATATTTGTATTTTTTATTTTATTTTATTTAGCATGACTTTAATTTATCTATTCTATTATTTAGCTATTATGAAAAAAAGATTAAACTTTTTTTACCACATACGTGTTATATTTTGTTCATATTTTAAATCTAGAATATTCATTAATAAAACAAATGGTCCATAGATAATAGAATAATACAAAAAAGGTCGAATAAATTTGTAAAATGACAATAACAATATCGTAAATAAGTATGTTACCAATTCTCACAAGGATTCATTCAAACATAAAAAAAGAAACGTCAGAATTCTTGATAAGTTAAACCAAAAAAAACAATACACAAAATAATCCAACCTAAGAACGTCGCAGCATTAAAGTCGCCGCGAATTTGAAAGTGTGCGCTGAAATTTCGGGGTAACATTATACCGTGCATTAGAGCTAAGTGATAGCGTCACATTTGTTGGATTAATTCATCATCCGAATTGCCGTGGCCAGACTGATGGGCCAGAACGGGGGCCAGGCGGGTGGCGGGCAGGGGGCTAGCGGGCGCGGGGTGGCCCCCTGTATGTGTAATTACTGAACGTTTTTGGTCCGTTGTTTTTGAACGGGTTGGGTTTTGATCTTATATTCGGAATAATAGACACAATTATTTATTTTTTAAATATTACATACTCAACTATACTGCATTTATGATTAGTTTAACGCGCTAGTCTTAGAAACTATTGGTCCGACTCGATATATTATTTTTTTGTTAGCCCACATATTAAGCATAACATTGTAAGACCAACAAGATCGGATCATAAATTACTAATACCAGATTTTTTCGTCAAACTAAAGCAAGTATTACCTCTGGTACGGCAATGATTTCTATTATTATTATTATTGTTCACGGAAATCTGCAACGAATTATGCTTTTTTAAGTCTAAATCACGCAGAAATTTGCTTGACTGCGATAAATCTTTAGAATTTTAATATAATATCCTTGGAATTTAAATACATCTTGTCATTGGTAGGTACAAATCGAATTGATAAACAAATGAATGAGATATTAACAGTAATTTAGTCACTGAAATTGCAACGCATATAAAAAAAGTTTATTAGTTCATAAAGAGAACATGAAAAATAGTATCCACAGCATTTTAAACCTTACCTATCTGATTATAAGAGCATACAATATACGTTTCGCAATGCTCTAGTGAAGTCTTAATGGGCGTGCATTGATTATATTTTCTTTTCCCTAGCAATTTATCCGTGATATTTGTCGCGTCTGTTTTCGCGAGTTTATTAGAATAACTCACTCGCCGTAAATCCTAAGCCTATAAACACATTCGAGTCGAAAGTTAGCTCGTAACATCCTGATAATAAAGTTCAAAAACACCGGGCAGAAAGTTGGCCCCACAAATCCGGGCTTGCAGTCATTAAGGGTGGTTCTCATAAGGAACGCAATGTATTGTCTGTGAGTTTTTATGTTTTATTGTATATGCTTTATGCCTTTGGCAAAAATTATGCGTTGTCTATGGTCATTTGCCGTGCATCGTTTGAAAAATAATATTGATTTGAAGGTGCTTAATTTTTGTAATATATTTTTTTGTGGCTAGGTTTATAAAAATTTAATACTTAATATGATATTATTTCGTTAGTGATTTATTATTATTATTTTACTCCGCTTGAAAGTAAACGTGACACAGCCTATAGATGCGTGTGTCATCACAAATATTTCACTAGACTCCTGCCAGCCCTGTGAAATAAAGATTCCGTGTCACTTCACCCAGCAATTTCACTGCCTCTCTCATCCTTCAAAACGGAAGCTTCACGGCTATTTGGCGATAGAAATATGTGAAAGTGAGGTAAAATGCAGACGACCTTTGTACGAGGTCTACCTTGAGTTAGGGTCTATAACTTTTTTCCTACAACCTAACCTAACCTATCAAACAAGCACGAAGATTTTTACAAAGCATACATTTGTATTTTATATTTGTTAATACTAACGACAAACTAAAAACACACCTACTATATAACAACTTATTCATTGCCATAAAACTTACCTTTACAACTTGTTATTTTTTAATTTAAAGAAAAAAGTAATGAGAACTTGAATTAGATTTATAAATCAAGTCAATATCAGCTCTATTCGAAACATGCTAATCATGGTAACGTATTAAGAGATCGCATTTATGGTGAACGGTGATGAGTCCATAGCCTTAGCGGCGCGGGCGCCCACTGCCCTTCCCCCCTGAATTAGTCCCCCAGAGGGGCCCGACCCCCACAGGACAGTGCGAGTGTAAGGATAAATGGGAGGGCCGGGTCTTCTGGTTAAGTGTAGATTTTCCGAATGCGGTGTTGATGATGGCCATGCGTTGGTGAGTTTATCGATACTTTGTAATTAATATTTAATTGTAAATTAAGAAAAGTATTCGTTGATAAATAATTGGAAAATACAGAATAAAACGAAACTATTTATTCTTTTATTTTAAATACAGTCAATCTTTTTTGTAGCTTGTTTTGGAAAATCATTTTATATTCTACGGGTGAAGTTTTTTACAGTAACTGTTTTCAAGAATGACAAAATTTAATGGATTACTGACAATTTTTTTCTCGTCTTATTACCTCTACACAAAATGTGTTAACTGTTTTTAGTTGGCAATATACAAAGTTAACCTGTTCTTAATCAAATCTTTAACAGTATCACAAACATACAGTTTTTCTTAACTAACGCACTCTCTTAATTTAACTTTTATTAGACCAGGTGGACAAACGAACATACAGTCTATGTGATAGTAAGTGTCACAGCTATCTATAGACGCTCGTAATATCACAAGGATATCACTAACGCGTTGTCAATCTTGTGACTTGAGGATATTATGCCACATTACCTAGTAAATTCACTGCCTCCCTCGCCCTTCAGACGGTAGAAATTTCTCAAATGTTAGAAAGACTATAGACCAATCATATATTAACGCCTTGAAGTATGTAGTGCTTTAAAGGCGGTAAGAACTGGATTATTTACATAAGTAGCTTGAAATAGCACTATAAATTAGGAAAGTAATTCATTCATACAAACAAAGAAACACATCTCAATTATGCTCATATTGAAAATTCTTGAATACTATATTTTTCCACTAAGACCTTGTGCTATAAAATCTGTGATAATTAATCTCATGAGTCTAAAAACAATGCTCAGAAATGCAGTTAAGTTACAAGCGCTAAGCTATTTAAAAATAATAGCGTTGGCACTGCTGTGTTCCGGTTTGAAGCGTAGGAGAAGCTATACAATTACTGGATAAATGTGACATAGTATCTTCAGTTCACAAGGATGGCGGCACGCTAGTGATATCCTTGGTTATATCTAGCTAATTAGCGTCTAAAGGCTATAGTCACATTTACCATCAAGCGGACTGCATACTTGTTTGGTTATTTTATAATATTTAAAAAAATATATTTCAGCATGTGCTTTTATGGTCGCGTCTCACGGCAACTCTTGTTAAAACGAGTATTTGATTAAAAATTTAATTCCACTAGCTAGCCGCATACAATAAAATTTTACCTTTTACAAATCATGACAAATAAAAGAGTTACTCATTAAGGAACATTTTTTGTATTAGTAAAGATTTGACAAAAAGAAACAAGTTTATCGATAAAAACCACAAATCCCATCACTACGACACTCGACAATTTTCCGAGACCGTTGGACAGTAGGGTTGTAAATAGTCGTGTAAAATTGTCCACATTTCCTCCCTGGAAGCCTTTTGTGCTATGTATTCTTTGTTATTTACCTTGCTTTGCTTGCGTAGGGGATTTAGAGGAATAAACGTTTGAGATCCACCTGAAAGAGTTATGGAGGAACATCTTTAAGCGTTTTGTAGTATTACATACTTTCTGTGCATGTCTGTGAGGTACCAATGCGGACCTTTGGGAGAGATATATTGAACTTCTAATACATCAAATATCTAATTCCCATTCATACACTATTTGTAACTATACTCCTTTAAATGAAGCTTGATTAGAACCATCATCGTCATGTTGGTCATTGGAAATTCGCTGATGAACATAGGCTTTCCTAAGGAAGGCAACATTTTACTCATAATTGTCACGGGCAAATTTGTTGGCAACCGCAGAGCGCAGCTTTGTGGTGGGGATGCTGCTGCACATCCCCGCCATCTATAAGGTACCAACGCAGACCTTTGGTAGAGATCTATTGAACTGCCTTTACATGAAACTTATGAATTACATCTACTACCAATTTATCTGCTATTTGTAACTATACTCCTTTAAATGAAATTTGATTAGAATCATCATGATCATCATTTCAGCCATTGAAAGTTTGCTGATGGACATAGGCCTTCCCAAGAAAGGCTTAATATTGCCCATAATTGCTGCGCTGTGCAAGCGTGTTGGCAATCACAGAGCGTAGCTTCGCGACGGGGTTTCTGCTGCCCAACCCCACGCTATGCATTTCAGCTATACTGTTATGGATAGACATTCCGCCATCTTTCAGTTTTGGTCCCTTAGTCGCTTTTTACGAACTATAGAGGTATAGGGGGAGGTACTATTCTACTCTACCGGTACCACGCGGCACGGTGATTAGAAAGACAAATATTATTTATGTTGGTATTATCGCAAATGCCAACATAAATTGTTATTAATATTGTTTTCATAACAAAAGTTTCAAATGTAAAGCATATTGTATAAAATTTACCCAAAATTAAAAAAAAAAACTATTTTAGAACTCTTTAGTGTGATAGCTATCATTCTAATCGAGCAAAATGTAAAGGACTGTATAGTAATGGAACCCATCAATAACATTGTTCATTATTGATGACCAAATGGTTAAGAGTGTTTGGGGATACATATCCGTCAATTTTTAAGATCTTTGTATTTTTGAGATTTTTAATTTAAATTACAGATGCTGATGCAGGTACTTCTGAAGGCACGGCTTATTTAACTTTCAACAGGTCTGTGTACGACATTTTGTCAAAAAATTGTTTTAACTAATAGAAAATAGTACACTCATAGTCTCTGAAAGCAGAAAATTGATTGAAAACGAATAAAATATAAAATGTGCGGAAAGTAAATGTAAACTTAAAAATTGCGACCTTAAAATAAATGCACCACTTTTTTATTTATTACTCACATATTCTCATATATTCGCTACCCTTCAGCCATAATCCGATGATACTCAAATTAGAGAATCAAGTAAATAAAAAACATAAATAATAATAAAAAATCAAGTTTGTATGGTGGTGGAGCGTTGACAAATAAATTTAAATAAAAACGATGGTCGACAAATGTTTGGGTATTGTTAGGTGGTTCCACTCACGGCGGAGCGGGTTAATTGCTAAGCGTAAATGAGACGGTTCTAGCCGAGGCGTTATAGCCGGCCGACCGACACCTCGCTACAGCCGAGACGTTTATTGGTGCAAACGTATTCTCTTGTACCTACATATTAATGTTAAGCGATTTAATGTACCGATGTTTTTTGTTTCTTTGCAGTAATAGTCACAAAACATTAAATAAAACGCGTTTTAATAAGCAGTTAAATAAAAAAATCTTGGATATTTGTTTAAAATACAATTACTATTTCTACTATTTCAGTCGTACTATTAGCAAAGATCAAATCCTTTTCTATACCTAAATAGATGAAATATCTAATAAATGTTTTGTTATCAAAACAGCAGCGTTCCGTATGTGAGGGAGATGAAGCTGACTAATCTGTAAAAGTCACCTCCATTTTGTCAATTTGTCAATTTGAGATTTGCCTATTTTTTATATTATCCGTAATAATGTCTCATTATTCAGCCTGCAGATGTAAATAAAGTAGTACCTCTGTATCAGGTGTCGTAAGAGGCTATTAAGGTACCAGATCCGGCAAATGGCGGTATCTCCATCCGAATCAGTGTAGTTCAAATGCACATGGCGGGTATGGGGTAGCAGCATCGCTGCTGCGAAAGCGCTCTGCAATTGCCAACACGCTAGCCCAGCGCGGCAATTATGGGCAAATAACCTCCTTTCTTAGAGAGGCTTATGTTCAGCAGTGGACCTCTAATGGCTGATGTGATGAACTGCCACGGGTTCGCAAGGATAGCAAAGCAGTTATTACTGATGAAAGTCGCTATTTTTTAATCTCTAACAACAACATATTTTAGTCAGTAATTACTAAATTAATGTCTACTTCGTCGTGTAGTTCTTGGGACTATAATATTTTTAGAGAAACGCTGAAAGAATTTTATTTTTTATTTGTAGAGAAAATTACGAGTATATTTGCTATTCCATTATTGTCAAATTATAGTTACAGCTATGGAGGGAAAATTGATAGAAGTCTTAAAACTCACATTAGTGCTATCGTTAAAATTTAAACAGAAATTTGGATATAGCTAAAAGATTTATCGACAAAAGTCTTCAGTTAACAATTGTATCAATTTCATTTAACAAACAAGGAATAGATTAACAATGAAGGCTTAAAATATGCATGAAAATGATGATGGCGGATGGACGGATTGCGCATATGCTAATGGTCCTGTCTTATGCTCCAAAGGCCATGGGTTCGATCCACATCCAGGACAAATATTTATATGATGATATTTTTGTTTGTTCTGTTTCTAGGCGTTAAATATATAAGTAGTATATCTGTGATTCCTCTGATGTCTGATGTCCGTAGAACGTGTGCTTTAAGCGACTTATCACCAGGTATAATCAGGTTAATGTATGATTTATTTATATAACTAAATATAAATGTTGAACACAAGCTAGAGGAAATAATGATAGTAATAATAACATACCACGTTTTAAATCTGTGTAAACTAGTTTTATAATCATTTCTTACATTTCAATTTCCGCATTATCCTTTCGATCACTGTACGCCGATCTTTACAACAAAATGTCTCCCTTTCACCTTCTACTTTCGCTTGGGTAATCTTATTTTGGTTGGCCCAAGGTGCTGTAAACCCAACCCTTCGCTAAATAAGACTCAGAGTCGCTCAGAAATATTACAAGAGTTAAAATGTATTACCTTTTATTGTGATCCTCAACACGGATTAAGAGAGAGCGCGGTTTTGAATTTTGATTCGGATTGTAGCAGCGGTCGTGGCCGTTTAAACTAGACCCCCTACTTGTAAGCGAGTTCCGAATCCTCTAATACAATTTCAAAGAAGTGGAAGGGGTAGGGGAGCTCACGTTACAGTGGTAGTTTTGTAACTATGCACACCTATCTTGTCTATTGCTTTGATTACATTCACAGAATGATCTTTAATGAAGATTTTGAATGTCGGAAGCGTGGTTCTGGTTGTTTAGCGACTTAAGTAGTTGCTATATTATTGTCTAAGCATTTGTTTCTTGAGCTTAAGTTGAAATGCGGCTGGTCTTTGGACATAACACTAACTCAGAATTACTGTTGAAAGAACAAATTTCAAAATATTTATCATCTAAATTTGGGAGCAATTAAAGAAATCGTTTAGAAACTATGTTACATACATGATACGTCACGCCTGTGTTCAATCGGGATCTTGACATACTTTTCTCGCTTTCTACACTCGATTTAGTCCTTTAATATTTAATGAGAACGAGAATAAGATAAATTTGAATGAGAACTTCTAACAATATATAATAGGCTTTCTTTTTATTAAATAAAAATGCGTTCCGTCTGTCAAAACCCACCCAGGCGTTAGCCAAATCCTACTTCAAAACTATACTTCAAATTCATATGTCACAACGACAAATGAATTCATAAACTTTATACATTCTAGCGGTCAGCCGCAATTTTGTTTGTGAATTATATTATAAAGAGTTGTACTCGAAAAACTTCGCGCGAGGTCACTAGCAAGTAATATTTTTAATTATTTTTACAGACATTACAGTATTTATTCATCATATTAGTCACAAAAAGTCCACAGAACATAGGCTTTTTCAAGATTGTAGGATGTTCGCCCCATAATTGCCGCGCTAGGCAGGCGTGGTGGCAATCACAGCGCGCAGCTTCGGGACGAGGATTCCCACACTGCAGTTATTAAGCTGCGCTGGATGGTTACACCGCCATCTGTCGGTTCCGGTACCTCAGTCGCCTCTTACGACACTTGGTACAGAGGGAAATAGTTTTCTACTCCGCCGGTACCCCATGGCAATTACCTTTAGCTTATTATTTAGTTTTGATTATCAATAAATAATTTGTAAAAAGTTGGTTTTGATTAAATTTTTATTATGCACTACCGAAAGCTATATAAATACATTTGTGAGATTAAGTATTCAAAAAGTAAGCAGACACTTGTAAGAGCTAAGCAATATTCAATACTGGACATATTTTGCTATAAATTTAATAAAAACGTATGTACACAATAATCAATGATAAAAGTTTAAGAAAATAAATGCTTGCAATTATTAATAAATAGAAATGGGGGAGATTAATAATGAAAAAATATATAGAACTTAATACAAGACTGAAAAGCTTTTAATGAAATTTGGGATATAGAGGGTGATTTTCCGAAATTCAGCTTTTAACGCCAAAATAGTACCGAGACGCGATTAAACGTATTGTCCACGGGACCGAGAATAACTAGTCTTTTAACAAATCCTTAATATAATTTTTGCTTCGCACAAAAACAAATTCTAAATATTCAATTATTCATTTTTTCATTATTTATTAATTTATTTGTTTACCTGACTCCGAGATAAGTAGCTTAAAGCACTTGTGTTATGGATTTCAGACAGATATACCTAACACTTAGTCATATATAAATAACACACTGACACAGAACAAATATATAAATAGATAATTCCATTTCTATCAAATATTCATTAATCATATAAATTTTTACTCTGGGTGGAGTTAGAACCAACGACCTCTGACATAGGATCGGGTCTCTATCATCTGCGCTATCGGGCCCGTCAACAAATCTAAAGGAATTCTGAATAATTACAAAAAGCAAGCAAAGCCACGTGCAAGGAATATAAAACATTCGATACCTGACCCATCATTCATTGAGCCGAACTAGTATGTAAAGTTAACCCTCGCACGCTGTCCGGGCCTATGGCCAGTTATTAGGGCGTTTTAACCCTTTGAATGGGCCTGAGCCCCGGTGACCTCACCGACCCGTTTCCCCATTTTCTGTTAAAATTATAACCCTACGCGTGCTGTGGGGCAAAAACGTTATTTTCACATAATAAGTTTTATTATTTATTGTGGGACACATGTCCGGGGATATTATTATTATTATTAATGGTGTTGATGCCCTGATAAGTTATTAGTTTTGATGTGCGCTCTTCGTGCATTCGTTATTACAATGATGTGATGCCAGGGGGTATTGGTAGAGTAGGTTAGTACTTCTTTCTGTAACAGGTGTCGTAAGAGGTGATTGTAGTACGGGTATCGACGGATATCAGTACTCGTATATATAATTAAATCAGACCCTATTACTTGACCTTATGGAATAAGATTAGATGTTCGGCAATAAATCTCCTACTGATGAAATGATAATGATGATTTCAGGTGATAGTTAATATAGCTGGGCTGAAATATTTAGAAAATCACTTAAGATTTCTCGGTTATTTCTTTTACCGCGTGGTAACGGCGTAATAGGTATTTAAAATTACATTATTCCTATTCTATCAGATGTCGTAAGAGGGGACAGAGGTACCGAAAGATGGGATCTGAAAAAGCACAGCTTCAATATAAGAGAACAAGCATGGGCAGCTGAATCTAAGTGGCAAAGGCAATTATGGGCAAAGACCTACGCCTATTTTCAACAGTATAATGCCTACTGATATAATGACGATATTTTCTTACCTAAAAAAATGTATAGGCGTCGATCTATTGCACCAATATTTCTTATTTAATACATCAAATTTTGAATTAGAGATTAAATATTATTATCATTATTTGTGTTTAAATTATGATGGTATTTAGCCTGAGAGTCAGATATTTAGATATGCATACTATCACACAATAAATAATGGTATTAAATCCAACTGACATTTACCAAATTATAGGTGTTTTAAAGCACGAGGAAACAATTTAAAAAATAATATATTATTTCTGTTTTTATCTTATATCGATTTGTAACAAATATAAATATACGTTTGTTAACAATTTAATTGACATATCCTGTGACGCAAAAGCGGGTTCCATATTTGTGAATGTATAGCGAAACGAGTTTGACTAGTTACCCCTATAGCACTTGCAAAATGCAGTTTGCAAAAAAAATATTGCATTGTTGAAAACGGCAGATGGTCAAATTTTAATGGCCGATATTTTAATATTAAAATATAATAAAGTATCTAACGGTCATCGTCTATTTTGAAATAACACGATATGTTCATAAAAGAGTTTTTAAATGCAAATATTTTTACATTGAACATTATTTAGATGATAATGCAAAGCAAATATTTCTATGAGTAAAAAACTATTTTCTAATTAAAAGCGGTTTATATATCAAACTTGTTTATTCAAATTTTAGTTTTAATTCTTTAGTCTCAACTGAAAGTAGTAATTTATGAATACTTAAATACTACACATATACGTATAGTCTACCTTTGATCTACTTAAAAGTTCAGCTTAGTAGATTTTTTTCAAGAAAAACAATAATATTATAGACTTAAAACAAATATTAATCAAGTGGTAAATATAATATTAACACCAGCCACATTGCAACTGATCAAATTGACCGCCAGAAATTCAATTGGAGAGGGGTGAATAGTCGTAATGTTTTGTTACTTTATAAAATAATAAAGTGTTTACGTTTAAGTCATTGTTTTTATTTTATTTTTTATTCTTTCAGTAAACCTGTTTATTGTTCCTTAAAAAACATCGAATTTATGACCGTGCTCTGAACCGAATGCTCCAAATATTTGTTTGCGTTTAAAATTTGTTTTATTTATATGTAAATAGTTGATAACCTCATTTCTAGGTGTCGTTTTAATGAACTGCTGAAAACAATTATTTCAAAATACACATGTCAACATGAAAAAATACTACGTATGGGCTTGAATAATCTAAAGCAGGGGCGGAGTTTAGTTAACTGCCCATTGGTCAAGCATGGTGGGGTCACTTTGATCGAGCATCAGCGGTTTAGGGTTGGGTCCGCTCCTTATTGGAAATTACAAGGGTCTACCTATACGCGCATAAATGCTTATAAGACATAAGGGACAGTTCTGCTATTGAAAATATATTTTTTCTTGTACCAATATTTTTTTCTATCACAAGTGGAGCATTTGAAGCACCGGGGATTAGAACACCTTCGGGGCTTTGCTGACACAGAGAATGTCGCTTGCTGTACGGCTACAAGTATTCTGGGAACCTTTTGGATTTCACATGTCTTAAAGCGGCCTTGTCTAAAATAAATTTACTTGGCAAAAAGAAATAAAAATAGAAAAAATATATATTATTTAGGTTTTACAAGAAAAATAAAAATTTTAAATTACTTCATCCCCAACAATCCACCCTAGGGTGCCTCTGAAGCTCCTATACTCGGGAGCTACATACATATAATTAACACCCAGACACAGAACAAATATAAATATCATCATATAAATATATGTCCTGGCTGCGGATCGAACCCATGACCTTCGGCGCACAAGACAGGGTCTCTTCCATCTGCGCCATCGGGCCCGACAAAAATAAGTATATTTATATAATTATATACAAATGGTAACTCATATGAACCATACTGAACCTAACTTATATATTAAGCTCGTCAAATAAGCTAAAATTTCCCTCTCCCTGAATTAAATCCATTCCTTATAGTCTCCCCTCTTCATAAGAAGTAATTCAGAAGATTCTTTAGAAGATATTTCATCATCATTATATTAGCAGTAGGGCGTCCACTGGTCAAAGACACTGGACATAGACTTCCCCAAATAATTTCCAATAGGACCGGTTGTATGTGGCCCGCTTCCAGCACGATTCAGTGGTTTTAGTCAGATCGTCTGTCCACCTTGTGGGTAGACAACGCTGCGCTTGTCGGAGTATGGTCTCCACTCCAGGATGGCCGTTCGTCTCAACGTGCCTCCAATTGCCACTTAAACTTGCCAATCTGCTGGGATATGTATAAATTTTACCTTCTATAAAAAATGTGCGGAATGCAAGTACAATAAATATTCATATAGAGTTCGTAGACCTCATACAAAGGTCGTCTGCATAAGTACCTACCTCACTCTCGCCTATTTCTAACACCAAATAGCAGTGTTCACATTGCTGTGTTTGAGTTAAATGGGTGAGAGAAGCAGTGAAATTACTTGGCAATGTGACATAGTATCTTTAAGACACAAGGTAGGCAACGCGTTATAGTCTAGTCAAATTAGCTTAAAAAGTACGGGGAGGTTAATTAATTTTGTACCTAGCTAAAAATTTGTATGGATATTGGGAACCCTATTACACAAAATGTGTCAAATATCCACATCAATCCAACGTGTGGTTAAAACATTATTCAAGGTCAAATGTTGCAAAAACTTTTTTCAGGTTTCCGGCTAAGTGGTAAGTTTTAACATAAAAATAAATGAGACAAAAAACATTCATCATACAATTATCTGTAAGATTTTTTCATACACTTTTTTTCCTAAAAATCACCATAGCGATGAAAAATGTCGATATCCTTGTGATATTACGAGCGTCTATAGGCTGCAGTGACGCTATCACACGGACTGTATGTTTGTCTGTCGACCTGATCTAATAAAAAAAGAAAAAAACTTCGAAGGGCTACTCGATTTTAAGAATAATAATATAACAATATGTGATACAGGTAAAAAGTAATTTAAAAAAAACAAAATTGAAATGACAAAACAGACAAATTTGATGTTTATGTTTACGACTCTTGTATAATATTAGATTTGTGTTTACCAGTTGTTGATAAATTCAGTAATAGCCGGGTGTAATGTGTAAACTTGGGCATTATTCCGCTGCCCCGCTCCCTTGGGCGCGCACACTTAATAATTCTTTGGGCAACTTTCCTGTTTGTTATCATTACTTACTGCGGTTAGCTACAGAAAATTTTAGAGACGATGTTATATTCTAAGTGTTATATAAAATTGCTCTGGCAATATTTATTGTTTTTAGTGTATTTAGTTATTCAACGATCGGTCTAATTCAATTGTTTTACTTTCATCTCATTCAAATGCTATTAGGGAAAATTAACTATAATATTCCACAAAGGGTACCTCGTCAACCCTGTGGATTATATAGAAATAATTTTACATATAATTGCCGCGCTGGGTAAGCGTGTTGGCATTTGCAGATCACAGGTCTCGCGACGGGGATGCTGCTGCCCATCTCGCCCCTGTATTTAAGCTGCACTGTCTCGGATGGATATACCACCACCTTTCGGTTCTGGCAAGTTAGTCGCCTCTTACTACACCTGGTACAGGAGGAGGTACTATTCTACTCTGCTGGTGCCTCACGGCTTATTCTTATTAGATAAATATAAATATCTACATGCGATAGTCTACCTTCAACTGGCGTTCTTATAAGAAGATAATATATGATATGGTAGCAAGGAAAGTATGCTCAATAGAAATCAATAGTCCACCTTAGCCCGATTACAAACAAGTATAGTAAATGTGCTGCGATCACCGGCAAAATAGAAAAGTACGTTCCCCTATACCAAGTGTCGTAAAAGGTGACTGAGGTATCATAGCCGATAGATGGCGGTATAACCATCCAAAACAGTGCAGCTCAAATGCACACATTATCTGTTAACAAGTTCTTTAAGAACAACTTTCTTTATATACTTCACGGGTCAACAGGTTAGTTTTATATATTATTTTTTTTTATAATCAGACCAGACGTCACTACAGCCTTTAGACGCGCGTTATATTACCAGGATATCACTAACGTGTTGCCAACCTTGTGATATGAAGATATTATATCATATTACCTAGGAATTTCACGCTTGCGTGGCCGTAGATCTGGCCAATTGTCCTGTTTTAAGTCTAAGTTTAAGTCAAATATTATTCTTTATTTAAATAGGCCAAACAAAGGCACTATCAAGTCTTACAAAATAAAATTTTGATAGATTTCCAATTTTTAATGGCAATTCAATTCAATCCATAGCAGTTTCATCGTTAATGTTTTATCATTAGTATAATCTTTCAAGCAGTAATAAACCAGCATTTGCAGTAAGTTTATTCTTTACGCCATTCTTGTATTTATTTAAAGGCATATTTGTCCCTGAACGAATCCATTGTTTTTAGAACTTAGCAATGGGTATTGCGAGCTTATACTTATTTTTAGTATTTATTTCATGTATGTCACTATTTTTCTAAAAATCAGTTTTATTATGTAATATTGTTAGTTACGTAACTAATGCTGTATCTAAAAAGTATTAATACCAATGCTTGATTAGTCAATCTTCTATGGCTGTATTTTTATAGAAGTTTGTAATTTATTGTTTATGGTTAATAATTTTACTAGGGATATAAAAAGACAAACAAAAATACCTCTTCAATCGAAAAACTACCAAACTTTAACTGAAGGTACATTTATAGTTAATTCACACAATGATGATATGGATCACATACAGAATGCAATATATTTTTTTTAATATTTATATAATTAAGTAGTTGTAACTATTTTGAGTATACTCTTAAGATAAAAATATAGATTTATAAATTTACAGCAGAACATTGTTGAAATCTAGGCATTCAAACTATACCTAGGTTAAACATTTTATATACTTGAATTAATTTCGTTCAAGATGAACAATAATAATTATAAAAGACATTGTAAAAAATACTTTCAAATATAATTTTTATCTCTTATTGTCTACTGACAAATATAGTATTTACTTGTGTTTCACATAAACACTCATAATTTTTTTATCGCCAATCCATATCTTCACTAAAATAATTTGAAATTAATGGTAGCGCGCCATCTATTGGAATATTACTGAACTATTACAAAATAATCAATGGTTATCCTGCTTTTAGATTTGTTAAATCCTATAAGACAATTTTCATATTAGATTGCTGGTGGCATTATTAAAGACCCAAAATTTTTACTTATAAATTTTTTAAACAGATTAAAATATAAGTTTGATTTTGTTTAAATATTATTTTTACTTTCCAACCAAACTTTAAAATTTAAATAAGTGTGTTCTGATTAAGGAAAATAATTATTTGATTTCAAATAAATATGAAATAATGTACATGAAAGTTTATACTTTATTATAGATGGCCAATATGTTGTTTTCGAATAGTTAGGTAGTATAAAGTTATGTATTTGTCAAAAACACGTTTATAAATTAAAAAAGCTAGTATACTAAAAACGTACCCCCTATATTATTTTATAGTTAAAGTACTTTTTATTTGCAATCAACACTTGAAATTAAAACCTCAAAAAAAATTAATACATCCACTTTTAAATCTGTCTAAGGTGTTTTTTTATCATTAGTAAACGCGTAAAGTTAATACAATAAACTGCTAAACGATATAAAGTAATTAAAATACGGGTATTAAGTTCTCGCTCATAGGAAAATGGTAGTAAAATTGATTTAGCTTCATCAAAAAGAAAATATATTATAAATAAAACTTAATTACCGTAAAAAGTTATTTTTTACTTGGACCACAAGAAAACAAAAAAACTTTAGCAGAATAGTTTTGCTACTCACCGCTAGATGGCGTTAAATGTCTATACAGCTAAATGGTTCATATCCCTCTTTGGCGGGAACTTGCGCACATGAGACTAAGTGCTTAGATTTTAATTGAACGAGTTTATTAATGCGATCTCTTAAAAATATTAAAACATAAATTTAAATGTTATTAATTTAAATGAACTTTGTTTTATACTGTCAAAGATATTCTTATAATTGAATTTTGTTTCGGTCCAATATATATGAATAAGTGATTTGAACTGAAGTATTATAGAATAACTAATAAGCAATTGAAATAAAGAAAACACGATTTCTATAAAACGTACAAACACCGAGTATAATTTTTTTTTATATATTTTAAAGATTGGAAGATATTTATAACTAGAAGATTTCTATCTTAGTACATTAATTTCGTCCTCTATACTACAATCAATATTATAATTTATTCCCCGCTATTATTAAATGATGTTATTTATGTATATATTGTTTCAAAAGTAAGATAAGGTAAGTTATAAGATAAAAAGTATTTATTTATTATTACAAGACTGATTCCAATATCTTAGGTTTACATTTGTTAAAGATTAGTAATAATAAATAATTAGTAATAATTAATAATATTTTTTTTTAAACTAGTTAATGAGGATATTGTATCATATTTTACTAAATTAGATTTATATTTTAATAAAGCAGTTTATTTAAAATTAATAGCATCATATTTATTATAGTAAAAAAATCTCATAATTGAAGTTTAAACCTCTGTTATTTTAGTATAAGATTTAGTAGCAAGGAAACATAAAAACAATCTCCATAAACTGATCTTTCTGTTCATAATATCTGCATCATGCATAAATATCTGAAAATAATAGTTTTAAGTCGATTCGATCTCAATATTATAAAAAAAAAAAACAACATACCTAGGAAAACATCGACGTATCTGCTAAAATCTCGGTAGCACAACAGTAGTGCAGTCCCTCGGCATGAAAAAGATGCAGGTTCGAGCCCCATCTGAAGCCAGAGTAAATATTATGCTTACATTAAAATCCAGCTTTTGCACCTCTCGAAGTTTTAATCCGGCCTAAAATTTTTTAACGAACTTTAGATTGAAAAGGAAAATTTCCAATTTTGAAATAAAAACGTATCAACACACGGAAAAAAGATGAAAGATAATACTGATGACTTTAGTGAATTTAAAAATCTGACCCACACATTTTCTTCTGAAGTAACTCTTTTTCCACTAAATTGTGTCTCTCATACAAGATGTTAACGTTTGTCACAACGAACAACAAAAAAATGTTTATATTATTTTTACCGCGGTATAAAGTCATTCTTAGGAAGGTATACGTATATAAATATAATATATAATATTCACTCAACATCTCATACATTCATCTGACTCTGAAGTAAGTCGCTCAAAATACTTGTGTTACGGACATCAGACAACGGTGAAATCAGAAATATAATACCCCAATATATATTATTACCTAATACACAGTCACGGAATCATGACAAAAAAGTACCACCTGCCTGGGATCCTGTCATACATTTGATCAATAACCAAGCCCAACACTACAGCACCGCCAGATTACATAATACTGTCAGCATCTACTGCGTGGATGGGAACGTGAATATATTAAATTAAAAAGTAAAAGTAAATAAATAAAAGTGAAGTAGTAACTGAGAAGTTAAGTAAGTGTAACTTTCAAATCATGACACAACAGCTCTTGTCAATCTTGAGAAGGCTTACTGCAAGGTAACCAGAAACCGTTAATAATATTTTTACAAATATTTTAAAAAGTTAAATAAACCGCGCTTTTGTCTCGTTAAAAGAGTAGTATTGTAAAAAACTACGTTCTTGAAATAGCATTGGGTTTTGTTTTCATTTAGTAATGCTATATTTACATAGATATACACGCCTATATACCATCGAGGTAAAATGATACTGTTGAATTTCATTTAGCCCGATATTGATATATTTTCCTTATGTTTCCAAAACGATATCCAATTGATGGTAGACACTAGTCACTTCTAACTGTATATTTAATGTGGCTCCTTCGAGATATATGTTTACCAATCACTTCAATAACATCATCTTCATCATAACCGCTTTAGGACGTCAATTGATGGACATAGGCCTCCTCAAATGATTCCCAATAAGACCGGTGGTGTTCGGCTACAACGCGGTCCTACGGTATCGGCAAATCTTCAATTAAATAATGCCTAATAAATTACACAGTAATCTTAGACTATTCAAGGTTCTCAAACTCTAAATAACAATTAAAAGCAACATCTGTAAAAAAAATTTAATACAAATATATCATATAATGAACTACTAAATATCAAAGCTAATTGTCATTACATAAATTAAAGTAAGTTCTTAATCAAACGCATTCACACACAAACATTTGAACAAATCCGTCCAATGATATGTTTATAGCGATGAGTGAGAGACAAAATTGTGTAAGTACTAATGCACTCTAACACTTGTATACAAAAGATAAATCTAACTCAGTTATAATCCAAAAATACTAGGAACCAAATTGAAACTGTTAGTTTCAAGTACTCTATTGTAAACTTACATGTTTTTGTGCTAGTAGACAATTAAATTATTATTATTAATAACAATTAAAGCTAGTAGCATCAAACAACACTACTATATTTTATCAAACTGATACATTACCACAAAATTCCACTGCATTTTCTACCCTTCAAACTGCAATGTAGCTGTATTAGCATTAGTGATCGTATTTATACTTATACAGTTGAAAGTAATGTATCCATGCAGGTTAAAAGCCTCTGTAAGTAATTCACCTATTTTTAAGTAAAATTGAGACAACGGTACCGAAATCGAATGGTTAGCATTAATATCGTGAAGGTACGCTCTGCGATTGCTATCACGCCTGCCCAACAATTTTAGGCCTCCCAAGAAAGCATTTCCCTTTCTTGGCAGTCCTATGTGCAACAGCGGTCGATCGGTTTGAGATAGACGGTCTACGATAGGACGGTTGTTATGATAAAAAAATATTTTTGATTAAAATTGTAGGATCTAAACGAAATTGGTCTTAACAGATATCTCTTGATGATACTCTGTGCCAAACAGCGGAACTTGTGCTACCGTTGATACTTCATAACACAGCTATGGGCAGCGATGGGCAGCAGCGTCGACGTTGCGAAACTGCACTCTGCGATTGCCAATATGCTTGCTAAGCGCGGCAATTAGGGGCAAATTTCCCCCTTTCATGGGGAGGCCTATGTCCAGCAGTGATGATGTGCAGCATGATGTGACATAATATCTTCAAGTCACAAGGGGTTGGTAGGATAGGTATAGGCTGCAGTGGCGCTAACTATAACGCGAGGTGTATGCTTGTTTGTCGACCTGGTCTAATCAAAAACTGGATTTTGGAGACTCAAACTTTAGAACGACATGTTTCGTCGTCATCTATATTTAATTAATTTTATTATTACTTTTTTAAATCAACTATACAATACCGCTTGCGCATCGTATTTATCTAATTCTAAATATTTTTTGTGTTTGCATTTTAGAGATAAATTTATAGAAATAACTGATTGACAGACTTAGCTCTTGGAAAACACTATATGCGACTAAAATTATTATTTATTTTCCATAACATAAAATATACTTTCATAGGAACCTTCATCGCTAGACAAGATTTCCAATAATTAATTTACGTGTGGTGTATGTGGGTTAATATTCTTTGTTTGGTGCGCACTAAGGTTCTCTCAATAACTGATACCAGATATAGTCATGGACGTATATGGAGGGGGGGGGGGGGTGGTGAGTGGGTGAAGCCCACCCTAGGATAATAAACCTGACTTCATGGTATGTCGCTTGAAGCAATTGTGTTATGGATGCCAAACAACAGAGGAATCACAAATATAATACTTATATATTGAACACCCAGACACAAAACAAATATTATCTTATAAATATTTGCTCTAGTCGAAATCGAACCCACGACACTTGGCGGATAAGATAGGATCACTAACATCTGCATCATCGGGTCCTTCAGGTTGGTCTAGTGGCCTTCCCAGGATGTGGACTAGTGTTTTAAAATACTATAATACTGGTAGCTAACATCACACAACTCTTCAAATGTATAGCCTTACTATTTAAATTTACTCTAAATCATTGCATCGTGACAGGAGGAACATGTCATGACAAGAGCCAGGATTCCTCTGAACACTTACTAGATACTTCAATGCAAATAGTGCATGTGGTCTTCTAATGAAATACCAATATTAACATAATGTATGTAGCTGTTAATCTACAGGCAGTTATTTATACGTAAGATACTAGTACGTAGTTACCGGCAGAGCAGAATAGTACCGCCCCCTTTACCAGGTGTCGTATGACGCAACTGAGGCACCGGAACTGACAGATGGCGGTATATTCCACGGTATATCTCAAATGCTACTGGGCGGGTTTGGGCAGCAGAATTACGGTCACGAGATACGCTCTGAAATCTCAGAGCGTCTCTCGACACCACGGGCAATTGTAGGCAAATTTCCCCTTATTTGGGGATGTCTTGAAGATGACCTTGTATAAACTGTCTAGATGATAATTATGACACAGTGTAGAAAAAAAAATTGTGACATGTTATATATTTTACAATATTTTTCTCTGGATTTAATTACTAGTATTAACTATTGCCTCATCTTTATATTGAAATAACGATTTATTTAGCTATAAAATTTATCAACATAGGACCTCAAAGAATGTCCGCTGTAATTTAGTAAAAATTTTGTGTTTCTAAATAATTTTGTTATGATTTCAAAAATGCCTTATTTCATATATTAGGAATATTATTTCGTCTCTCTGTTACACATTATGCTAATTCATGCTATATTTAATTATTTACATGAGTTAGACCTCTATTAAAGGTCGTCTGTATTGATACCTTACTCTCACCTATTTGTACCGCAAAATGGCAGTGTTCGCATTGCTGTGTTCGGGTTTGAAAAGTAAGGAAGGCTGTGAAATTACTGGGTAAATAGTATCTTGAATTCACAGGATTGGCGACACGCTAGTGATATCTTTGCAATGACACAAGTGTATACACTGCGGCAACGTTTACCATCAACCGTACGCTATTTTGCAGACTTCACAATATTAAAAAAGAAGTTGAAATCACAAATTACTTGGTTCTCTATTTCTTAAGCTTTCACGTGAATAAACTAATAATAATAATAATAACTGGAAAGCTTATTAAGCATATTTTAACAAAAGTCTATTGTATTAAGAACTGTTAAGATAAGCCTAAATATTTGCTTTTCCTCTTGTTATGTTTCAAATTGATATACTAACATCTACATTTGTACAGATACCTAAAAACTGAAATGGAAAACGACCTTATGATTGACAATTTAATTTCATATAAACAAATCCAACGTCCTAATAATTCCACTGTTTAAAAAATGACACTTTTAAACGTACCTGACACATTTATTACCTTCCATTAATTTTGAACGCAAACACTAACTCACCAAATACTAGCAAACCAATTTATTATGGCATAGCGAACGGTATTCTAGGATTTAAAGGTGTAATAATAAATTTCCACATAAAATCTCTGTCTCAAAAAATGAAATCTCTCTTTTAAAAAATGTAATCTCTCTTAAAAAATGAAATCTCTCTCTCAAAAAATGAAATCTCTCTCTCAAAAAATGAAATCTCTCTCAGAAATTGACCTGGTTCTGTGATACGTCGCTCTAAGCACTTGTGTTACGGACATGAGACAACAGGTGACAAATATACTACTAATATATTTATCACCCAGACACAAAACATCCATGAATATCAACATATAAATATTTGTCCTGGGTGGGGATCGAACCTACATTTAGCGCACAAAACAGGATCACTACCATCCGCGCCATCGGGCCCGTCACTATTTTGTACACAATATATCATATGTACCCATAACTAATTACGTATATATAATAAAGTCTTATTTTTAACAGATCATTTCACACCATTGTATGGGACCAATCGCCACCGGCTTTTCTTACAAGTTCTTCCCTAGTCGAATTACGATTTATAAATTCTGATTTAAACGTAGAAAGATAGTGGTGATCATCATTGTCATTTTATTTTATTGTTTCGTCGATTATAAAGTACCTATATAAAGCCAACAATATACCTATGTGTGTATCTATATAGTTTGAGTCTACAAGAGTTTGTATGTAGTAGGTGTGCTAAGCTATGTAAGTATGGATTGCGTTCACCTTCATTTGTTCTTATTCGTCTTGAAAAGTGATAGCGTGCGTAGCCTCAACTGGGACATATCACAACTTCATCAAATTCGGAAATCATTGACAGTTAAACATGGCAGTTTTGGAACCAGCATTGAACTGGCTTTTTTATTAGAATGTCTGGCGTACGTAACACAAGTGCTTTAAGCAGTTTACCAGGTCAGGTCAGGAGTCAGGTCAATGTATAAGATGTTGTTATATAAAAAAACTTTTCTAGTTGAAGTACAATCACAGTAATATTTATATGCATTCCGGAAACTGGAAATGCGTAGAACCCGAGGAAGAAATAATCCATACTTAATAATATTGCTATAAATACAAAAGTAATTTTCTATTTTCTTACGCTTTCGCAGTTTAACCGGTCACCTGCTTTTTATGAAAATGATGTTCTTATCCCGAAAATCACTTAAATAAAATAGAAGTGGAGAAGAAGTTTCTATGAACCTATGTTGTCCATAATAATAATAATACTTTATTTGTCTTTCACATACATAATAACAATTTTGGTATTAAATTTAGGACTAAACTTATTTTTTGAATCATGCATCTGACACCGAACTAGGCGTAAGCCTGTGTTACGGCATAAAGCGCCATATTCTCTCTAGTGCTTACACTAGAGAGGATATGACTAATGAGAAAAAATAATCAGATAAATAGAAACCCAACAAGCACTACATTCATTTCAAAAAAGTATCACCACTATTACTACAAGTACATATCTAGTTATTTGTATGTGTATTTGTATGTGTGTTTTGTTACCTGTATGCATTTGTGAAACATGTTTAAGAACATGCATCTATCTATTCTATTTTATTTCTTTATTTATTTACTAGCTGTTTGTCTTTATTTATTTAACTAATTTCTTTTTAAATATATTTTATGAATATCGACAATAAACAACAGTTTTAAAAATTCTGTACAGATTTAGGTGAATGACTTAAACGTTTCAGCACTGTATTACACTGTCAACCATTTTTTAGTACCGGCAGAATACAACAGTAGGTACACCTACCACTGCACCAGGTGTCGTAAGAGGCGACTTAATTACCAGAACCGACAGATGGCGGTATATTAATCCGAAACAATGCAGCTAAAATGCACAGGGCGGGGATAGGCACGCCATCCACGTCGCGATAGCTGCGCTATGCGATTGCCAACACGCTTGGCCAGTGCAACAATTATGGGCAAAAAAACCTCCTTTCTTGGATAAGCTTATGTTCAGCAGTGGACTTACTATAGCTGGTATGATGAAACATAAACTACCGAACTTTTGTATAACCCTCGAAAGTGTCTTTTCATGATTGCCTGAGTAACTCACCAAAGCAAAGGGAGATATATATATATATATAATAAACGGAAACGGAAAGCGTATGTGTCATTTATTCCTATACTCCTGCAGTTTTCTACCGAATCTGTAATGTGTATAACTTGAACTGTAAGAAACGAGATAGTGTACTTATAACCCATTTACATTTCCCCTCAAGTCATTTTTTAATGTCTACGCGGGCAGAGTAGCGAATGGAAAGTTAGAAAAAGTACTCATGCTTGTTAAGAAAACTCCTGTTGATAACAAAATGAGCCACGGAACCGTGGAGGTTAACAGGTAGTAGGAATAATTTGGTCATATCATATGTTTCTGTCATGTCTATAAAATTTCTGGTTTTCACTTTTCTCGGTGATCGTGTTTAAATTAAAATAAAACTACTCTTCTATTGAACCTTCATTTTCAGAACGGTTGCCGCTAGGTAATCAAAATGTTGCACAAGTAATATACAAATTTAAATAAGCCGAGTTTTAAAACCATTTAATAAGTGGTTTAAATGGCATTTTCACATAATAAATTAGGAAATGTTATGTTCAATTATTTCAGTACTTCATTACTATAAAATAAAGAAGGCAAACGGTTTAGGAATGGAATTAAAACAACAGAAATGATTAACAAATCGTGGATATTTATTGAAAATAAAATGAAAATAATAAAAACAGTTCAACTTTCATTTTCAGTTACACATAAAATTTGTCTTAGATATTTTGTTTTGCTATTTTCCACCATATGTCGTCCTCATTACGTATTTATGATCATAACACATTGTTCAATTATTGAACACACAGAATTAAAATTGCACAGTAATTACCCAACATATAATAACATGCATACTTTATTTATTTACTTTTATTATGTACAGGTTTATTTCAAATATTGATCTGATTAATTTACATGCTGGGACGAACACGTTCTATCAAAAAGTCATTTTAGACCGAAACTCGTATTTAAAATAACCTTTTGATTGTCATGGATTGAATACACAGCTGCGTATTCAATCCTGGAAATATTAGGTCTTGTTCACTCGATATACTATTCCAGTATTGAATGGAGAAACTACAGTACGTCGCCTGAAGAAGACCTAACTGAAAGAAAAAAAATAAGAAGACAGATGGACGACCAAATGTTGATATCATAATTTACTTACAATTATCTAATATAAATTCTAATATAATTTACATTAAGTACGTATACTGAAAGATGTCACGCTCCGACTAAATTTAGGTACAAGTGAATTTTCTTCCACGAATCAAGAATCACATAAAAAAAACATTAAAAACAAAACTGGAATTTTTTTTTCAGTCTTAAAAAATAACTAGCTCCTTTTCGCGAGAAACAAAAGCATAAAAATGAGGATCGAACTTTTCACAAGTTTATTATTTTAATTTAATAATTTAAAAGCTAATTACATATAGAAATACCTCATTACCGATAACACCTACCCTTAATCGATTCCAATTTTGCTTTCTACAATGCATATTTATTTATCGATTACAGGAAACTCACCGTTTTTCCATTATTTAATAATTTGCGAAACATTGTTTATAAATATGAACATCAATAGGTAGGTACTCCATTTACACATTACAATTAAATTAATAGTATTTACAAAAGTTCATTATCTAGTATAGGAAACATTTTGTTCTTATTATACATAATGTACTAAAATTACGAAACAGTTTACTCCGAAACACATGCTACGACAAACTATAAAGGGCCTAAAAATTAGTGGAAATAATCTATGTTTAATTGACACTATACATCTTAACAACTAAATCATGTTAAATCAACATAGCTAACTTTGGCATTGGTTTCCACATCTATTCATTTTTTTCTATAAATAAAAACAAGTCAAATAAACAAAATAATACCGAGATAGTAACGTCAAGTACCACAATACAGCCTCGGGCGAAATAAAAACAATTTTTTTACTTTACATCAACAACGGAACCGGAACACTCAACGCTACTTGGTTACACGAAAGATATGTTTATAATAATGCCCTTCGGTGCAATTTTTTGGGCTCATATTGCAATGCGTCGTATAGCAAACTAAATCATTTCTTAAGACTAGAAGTTGAACAAAGCCTGCCGTTCCAACGCAACGAAACAGATTCGGTTAGGCCTTAGAAGATCTGGCTGGGTGGCGCGGGCGGTGGCAAGCGAAGGCCACCCCACGGGTAGAGTCACGACGCCTCATCGCGGCACGCATTGGAGTCATCAGACAACGCCAGAGGGGCACCGTTACTTTGATTCACAACACACTTCCGCATGTGCTTCTCAAGCGTAGACGGAACTGAGAAGGGCATTTCACAAAATCGGCAGCGATACACATCCTTCCCAAGTCTCCCATGAGTCTTCATGTGACGCGTCAGTTTTGAACTCTGAGCGCAGGCGTAAGAGCACAGCTCACATTTGTAAGGCTTTTCGCCTGTATGTGACCGCCGGTGAACGGTCAAATTTGAACAGTTCTTAAAGACCTTACCGCAAAACTCACACGTGTCATTGCGACGCCCATCTTTTGACTTCAGCAGAGGATTCTGAAGTAATCCATTACTGCTATTTTTCAGGCCATCGAAAATATTATCGGGAGGTCTTTGAGCATGTAACGTCGGGAGCCACCAACCTTCACCCCTTTCCATTTCGAGTTTCATCCGCTTTGAAGCTTCAAACGGGTTCTCAAAAGGGTTGAAAAGAGGATGCGGCTGAGGAGGCATCTTCGCAAATTCTTCTTTTAAACGCAACGCAGCAGTTGGAGGCATACCGTTTGGTTTATCACTGGGAGGACCATTGTTGTTATCTCGGTCTTTCGCCAATTGCCATTTCAAAGAGTTGCCAGACTCCTGAAGCGCTTGTTTGAAAGCTTCACTGTACTGGGCTATGTTTGAGAGACCAAATTTGTCCATTAATTCACCAACGACCGAGGCAGTTGGAGGGTGGGCTGGAAGTGCAGGTGTTTGCTTTCGTGATGGCGCAGAGGGTGCACTACTATTTGACACTGTCAGATCTTCTGCTTCTTCTACATCTTCACCGTCCTCGTTATCTTCTTCTTCATCGCCATCAAGGTCTTCGTCTTCTAAATCATCATCTGAATCATCCTCTCCGGTATCACCTCCAGATTCATTATCCTCGGTATTAGCGTCAGGGCCTCGATGCACTTTCATGTGCTTCTTTAATTTAGAGGCTTTCTCAAATGTTTCGTCACACTCACTGCACTTGAATGGTTTTTCGCCAGTGTGAGTTCGCCTATGTACTACCAAGTTATTCTCAAATCTGAATTTCTTACCACAAAATTCACATGTATGAACCGCTTCGTCGTTATTCCTTTTTGCTGGTGGAGTCGACGACGGCCGCTCTGGAGGTGGAGCATCCGCGGCTATGGGTTCAACTCGTCGTTCTGGTGACGTCGAACTATGAGGCTTCGTAGCCTCACGAGGAGTGTCTACCGTTCCGGGTCCGGCGCCCGCCGGTGGAGTCTGACCGACTCGGGAGGGCGACGGGGAAGCGAACGGAGGCGAATGCTTCCTGGGGCTAGGAGAGCTGGAATTGCCTGTGGCCGCCCCTGGACTGGTCGTACCTGCCAGTTGCCGCAAGCGCTGCGAGTAAAAATCCAGCTGGGGTTCAAGTGAGAGGGGTTGAGACACTGGTGGTGCCCGATCTCGACCTGACACCGATGTAGGTACAACGGGAGGTCGATCTGCTGGTGAGGGGAAAGCTTGATGAGGTGGCAGAGAGTTAGCAGCCACAGCGGCCGCTGCAGCTGCAAGGTTAAGTCCGTGGTGTCTGAACTGCTCTGATACAAGCTGTTCCATTCTAAATCGATGGTCATGATGATTCGGCCGTGAAAAAAGAGGAGCTTGTGGCACAGAAGGATGAGCTAAAGGTGGTAAGCTGCCTGGTAAAGGCATTCTTAGTAAGCCACCAACTCCGAATGGCGAGTGCATGTCCGGAGGTGGGAGTAAAGGATGATGACGTAACGTCGGTGGCGGGAGCGGGGCGCTAGTTGATGAACAGCCCGAGCTCGTTGAGGAGGTGCTTGAACTGGAATGATTTTGCTTGCTAGGCTGCTGCTGCGGCAGTGCCTCAACATAGATCTTGACTCCATGCACGTGTTGCACATGCTGGAGCAACCTCCAAGCGGAATGTACACGTGCCTTGCAAGTCGAACAAACGTAATTGCTCGGTTCTGCGGACAAGGAAGAAAAACATTAATGATATTCAAAGGGATGCGCGGTGGGAAGGGATCGCTTTCCGATGGGTGATTTACAGCAATATTAACACTGGCAAAGTGTCTAGTAATAGCTCTCACATATCGTAGTGTTGGGCCTAGGGTGGGCGCGTGGTCCGCATGCTAAGTAGGCGTAGGTCCAAGGGTTCCGTACGTCGGCGGTGAGTGATCGCCCCTCCGTGTCTCGCGTGATTCATGCACCTCCGAAATCTTATGAAATATACGCGGAACGGGATCACGTACGTACGCGCGGGTTAAAACTGTTGATATTGAAATCTATGTATGTAACGTTATACCGGTGTTGGATCTTGTAATATATTTACCCGCTTATAAATTGTCAGGTTGCTACGCGAGGCCCGTTTATCTCGGTATCTTGATGAAATTGTGTATTTATCTGACCAGTCTATTCTTAGATTCTTCTTATCATTTGAGAAGGAATACGTGTACGATGGAAAATGTTTATACAATCAGTCGAGACAGCAATACGTCAATTGTAAAACTTATTACATTCACACAGCAATGCTGCTTAATAATAATTCCAGTGATATTTTAATGTTGCAAAATATTTCCGACTTGACTGTACTTCCTACAGGAATTGAAACGTCCCGAAGAACAATCTTTGTTTATTGATAGTACACTCAAGTGACACATTGTTTCGCATGACATACAGCCCGCTGCACCCACCGAGCGGACCTATCTATAAATCGGGCAGAGACAAGACGCGCGGTCAACGGCGCGCCCAGTCGAGACGTCATTTGATTGCTCATTGTGAGATCTCCTTGACAGGCCATAGTGTAGGCTATTTCTATACAGTGTTCAAGAGTTGCCTGACTAATCTTTTATACTCTGTGCTGTCGTACAGCGTAGAAACTAACAAACGACAGTCGCTTTTTTAATTATTTGCCATAAAAAAAACCTTTTTAATCTTCACGTATCATTTAAAAGTAAATTATGTTTTTAAAAGCAGCAACACCGGACGATAATTATAAATTTAATAAAATGTATTAAGGGCCATACTATGCGGTACCGGAATAGAATAGTACCTCCCACTCCCAGGTGTAAGAGTAAGAGGCGATTAAGGTAGCAGAACCGACAGAAAGCGGAATATCCATCCGAAACAGTGCAGCTCAAATGCACAGGTGTTCTGTAGTTGGCAACACGCTTGCCCAGCGCAGCAATGGGCAAATATCTTCCTTTCTAGGAGAGGCTTCTGTTCAGCAGCGGACTTTTAATGGCTGATATGAGGATGATGATGACATTAAGGGCATAGATGTTGTACACATAGAAAATACAAATTTCTCTACATGCTATTTAACTGCTGGTCTTTTACGATTATGAAAAACATTAACGAGAAACTTGGGTTCAACTAACTTATAACCTCTTTAAAGCTAATATATTTAATAGGGAGTGATTTTTGACAGGTCGTTCCAGAAATATCTCTAATTGAATACGCCCCCGTGTTCTCGATAAAACGTCGCCGGCACAACACTAGTGGGCGAGGTCGATAAGCGATCTGTTAAGACGATTATTGAATTGTAACGGTCAGATTGTGACCGACCGGAAAGAACGCGTCATACACAGAGTGTTGCCCAAAAACATATTTGAAATAATC
This sequence comes from Heortia vitessoides, assembly GCA_020976665.1. Taxonomy (NCBI): domain Eukaryota; kingdom Metazoa; phylum Arthropoda; class Insecta; order Lepidoptera; family Crambidae; genus Heortia; species Heortia vitessoides. The sequence goes on from JACJUM010002929.1 coordinate 14,180,399, forward strand.
GAGCAAGATAATTTAACTGTATTTTTCTATAGTAACGAGTAGTTACTAAAATCATCATTATCATAACAGCCGCCGTCCACTGCAGGACATAAGCTTTTCCTAGTAATTTCCAATAAGACCGGTTGTGCGGCCTGCGTCCAGGGCGGTATAAGTCACATCGTCTGTCCATTTTGAGGGTAGAAGTCCTATGCTGCGCTTGCCGGTACGTGGTCTCCATTCCAGAACCTTACGACTCCATTGTCCATCGATTGTGTTTCCTAAGTGCCCTGTCTGCTGCCTTCTTCGCTTAAACGACGATAGTGTTTGCTATATACCAATTGAAAAGTATTCTATATCCAAAGATAAAATTATAAATGTTATAGAAGTTAATAGTCAAAAGATTCGCTGAGACGGCGATAGTATATGCTATAAAAAAATAAAAAAAACATTCTAAATCCAAAAGAACTGACAAAAATTTTATTGTCAAAAGCTTCGCTGAAACGGAGATAGTATTTGCTATATACCCTGAATAAATTTTTTCGTTTTCTAGTTGAATATCAGTAATTTCCTTGTTAATATATAAACTATAAGGGATTGAATTACATTACATAACGGTCTAGTAATATGAGTAAGTAGTCGTAGTAACACAATTGTGAACTTATAATATTTTCTTACGTTACAACGGGTCGTGGTCGAGTACAACTAAGATATTGGAAACAGCAAAATCAAATACAAAAATGTTGATATTAAATAAATTGTCTCTTTAAGTTAAAGTATTACTAAGAACATCTGTATTTAGTATAAGTTTGTTGTTGTCATGTTCTGTTTAAACAACAAACAAAGTTATATCATCAAAAATGTTTATAATTTAATTATATTTTTATAACACCATGTATGTATGTTCTTCACGATATCAATATTGTGACCTTTTTGTCCAGAGTATTGTTCATTGTGTTGGGTTTTGGTCATCACAACTCGTACTGGCCGCAAAAAATGCGCTTAATATATTTTGTTAGATAAAATTATCGAATTAGATTTGGAATTTGAATAAATTTCAACAGTCCGAACAATAGAGTAAATAGAGCGGTAACTTAGTTATTTAAAAAAACAACTCCACAAGTCATATCCAAAAAGTTTTACTTTAAATAACTATAATTACTTAATCTTTTTTTATGACCGTACACAGAAGTAAGGTCAACAAAAGCGTCAGTAGCGGTACATCTACTTACATCGATTGATAAAGGATTAAAGCGATTACTGAGCGAGTAATTTGGATGGACAGATAAGATCGCGCGTGTGGCCGATTTCTTACTGCTTAAAAAAAAGAAATAAAATATTTAAACCTTTTTTGAGTGACGTCCGAGTCAATTAAAGCTTGATATCGATAAAAGATAAAGCTATTTAAGATTGACTAAGTCTTGAGTAACATTATGTAAAATTACCTTATATTGTATTGTTATGCGAGTTCCTATCATTGGTGTTTTATTAATACTATGTACCATATAAAGTCAGTGACAATATTAGACCTGCTGTAAAGAGAGAAAAGTGGATATCCAATTTTATTAAGATTGGGCGCAATTAAAAAAGGCCGTCGAACATTACCAATAGAAAGCAAATATAACAACCTTCTCGAAGGTGCCAAGCATGATGGATGATTGATTTTTATTATTTTTATTATAAATATCAATCATTTGGAATTCCTTATTTCATCATATTAACCATCAGAAGTCCAATGGTGGACATAGGTCACCCCAAAAATGGGGAATCTATCCGTAATTGCAGCGTTGAGCAAGCGTGGTGGCAAACGCAGTGCTTAACTTCGCGATGAGAACGCTACTGCCCATCTCCGCTTTATTTACGCACATCTTTTCTGACAGGAGACCTACCCACTATAATATGGACCAAATTATATTCATGATGAAGAAATAAATACAGAAAAATATATTCAGCTTATTAGTTACACTAAAATTAATTAAAAGCATATTCAGTAATATTTCTTTTATCTAATTCTTTTAGTACAATGTAATAAAATGTTTAAGTTATTTATATGTACCGCAGAACAAAGTCACTCACCTCCACATAAAAATTCTTATTAAATTCGAGAAGAGTATAATTTAAAAAATCAAGATTCTCTTTGTCTACAATATCCGATAGTTTAACCGATCACAACAAAATGCTTAATAACCGTTTCGATTACAAAAGGCAATCGTGATCACCGGCGATTGTGGCCAGAGCCGTTGGGGGGTGAAATTTTTAAACACCACCCGTCTGGCCCAGGAAAGGGGGGGAGGTGGTTAGGGGGCCCGTTATTTGCGGACAACGTGGCCGAAGGGATTTTATTGTACGTCTGTTGTCTGTGGGAGGTGTACCTACGAGTTTTATAGTATTTCTCGTGGATTTATTAATATGGAGCATGCAGACTGTTCCTATAATCCTGAAAATTACTTTTGTTCTAAGGGATTATCTATATATATAAAAGGAGAAGCTGACTGACTGACTGGCAACGCAGGGCCTGAACTATAAGGGTTGGATACTGGTTTTTTTATAACGTAAGGGTGCACTAAGAAATAATTTTTGAAAATGAACCCCATAAAAGTGTAAAATAGAGGTGCAAAGTTAGTATGAAACTTTACTGTTTTTAAGTTATTCGAATAAATTGTATATTAATTGAAATTCCTCATTAAAATTCATTAAATAGATGTAAAATATTTTTCCAAAAATTACCCTTACGGAGGTAAAATGAGGGTGCAATTTTCTAAAACTCAACGCAGACAAAACCGCGGGGCGCTGCTAATATTATTATATTTGTAGAACGATATACGGTTTAGATAAAATTGTATGTTCAATTTGATATAGTTTTTAAGATTCTCTATAACTTGAAATACGAGAGATAAATCTGCCCGAAAATAATTCTTGCTTGTTCGATATCTACATGTGTTTTTTTTTATTAAAGTACGTATCTAAAATAGACCACTACCATCTATATATGATATGGTAATCTTGCTCAACAATAATAAAAATATAAATAAAAACAATACAAACAAGTCACTTTATCTCATATATTGTGTAACTATGTTTATATGCAGAAAAAAAACATAACGTATCCAAAACGTATTTCTTAAACTCCAACTTTGAAGAAATGGGTAAATTCAAAACCTCAACTGTAAGCGTGAACCTACATAGAGCCCTGGACCGGAAGCCGCCAGCTCTGCTTCCGGCGACGACAACTGTTGTTAGCACCCCAGCGCCTCTCGCGGACACCGGGGGAAACTACAAGTACTATACGTACCTTAACACAGAGTTATGCAGGTACATCTGTGTTTACAATATTGTAATACGCTGTGAAAATATTAAGTATTTCTTTCAAAATACGAAGCATTGAATTTAATATCAATGAAAATTTATTTGGTTTTACTAAACAAGTCGTTAAATGACTCTACCCGTAATAAATTAATTCCATGAAATATATTTAAACCGCAATGCTATAATAAGACACGTTGTGATTCGAAGAAAAAAAATAAAAGTCGTTCTATTTTTGAATCTATGCAAAATTTGAAATAAGAATGGCGGGTGGCGTTCCGTTCCGCTGAGACTCGCCATCGACTTGTTATGCGGCGGATGTCCGTCGCGCCGCTGCGCTGAATGACCGCCTTCCCCTTCCCTCAACCCCCTACCGCCCGCGCGAACTTATAACCCGAATGGTGCAAATTGTGACCCATAACTGGAGACATGTTGGGAGAGTAAAAATTCGAAAATAGAACGCGCATAATAAGAATTGAGAATTCAAAATTCAAAAATTGTGATCTTTGCAGGATTTATAAGCTAGTTTTATTTCACCCAGAGGAAATAGTATTATGAAAATAATAGTGAATAACCGATGAAATAATTGTTAAAAAACACCAACGACAAATAAGTTAAATATCTTTAAAAAAACGTTAATAGTTTTGAAAATAGAACGCACGCGTACAGTATGAAAATGTAACTCGAGGAGAAATGACGCATTGTCTCAATGTTGTCTGGGTCAAAAGTACGCAACTGTAATAATAATAATCAATTGGTTACGTGTAACCGCTTGGTGATGACCGATTCGACCGACCCCGCTGTACAAACCAACTGTTTTGTAAAAATTGTAAAGTAATACCGTCATAGTACAAAAAGTGACCCACGGTTCACTGTATACTCAACTTTAGTCATTAGCATAGTGCTTGTAAGAGCAAAAAAACTAAAATGACCCTTAGTCAATATTAACACAATGCCGAGACTCAATGTCAGGCTAACAGAAAAACATTAAGCCTTTGTTGCGAATGCATACAAGGCCAAAGAGTTTAATATTCCCATATATTTTATAACGCATGTCTTTAAATCTATATTTTCAGAATTTGACCCAATTATCGTTTTTTTTAAATACGATTACAACTATTATTTTACGTAAGTATACGCTAAATGCCTTTATTTTTTTCAAGGCACTAATAAAAAAAAGAAACGTCACTTCCATATCCAATTTGTCCAAGCTTGAAAATCGAACATTTAGTGTTAATAGCAGCGACAAATTACCAGAGCAATAAGCAAGATGGCGTCATTGGCGCGCCCTGCCGGCGAAACCGTGATTTCTGTAAACTATCGCGTTACCCACAAATTGTTTCCTCGCCCCCACGAATCAGCTACGCCTGTATGGGGGCGTGTTATTGATACTTTTACAAAATCGAAGCATAATTTCACTAAACGCCGTCGATAATGTAATTTATAATGTTTACTTGGTAAAGTCTCAATTTCATGTAAAAGTAAACAGGAATTGTATGTTTGAACAATTTGTACGGAACATGAAAATCTTATAGATTAATTACCTTATAAATTTACAATTACATATTATTTATACCAATTGTTTGAAATTCATAAAATCACCCGTTCAATTCTCCGCCATGCAAGCATGTATTAAGATATAATATTCTAAGCGATCGTATTTTATTATGGTATATATGTCTGAGCACATTTTTGAACATTTTCGTCCCACCAAAACTGATTTCTCCTTATTCCATCCCTTGTCCTATCTCGAAAATTCTCTCCGAGCCGTGTGTGGCTATTTTAAACTCGTAATAACCGTTGCCGGCACATGTGCGATAGCCATTACCGCATATTACAAAAAATGTAGGAAAAACAATAAAACTGGGGAGGGACGCGGTTTAAAATTGATTTTGTGACCGAAGGGAGTGTTTGGAGTGGAGTTGTTCCTAATGATACACACGGTACGATGTGTTAACAAGATTTTTGTCATAATCATACTTACTATATATATTTTCATAGATCACAATAATTACTTTCCTTCTTTGATTATTATGTAAGGACAAACATAATGACATTTAACCCCATTATATATTTACATTAAAAGTTAGTAAAAAACTAATTTCATATTTACATACTTTCAAAGTCAGACGAAATATTTCTGTTCATGGAATTGAATTGTCATTTCAATTGTTTATATCTAGGTTCATACTTAAAGTAATTATGTCCACATTGAGACATCAAAGAGCCATACATGCCTTTGATCAATGGTAATATTAATTTTAATTAGTAAATTCCCTAGTTTGGTCAGCATCAATCCCTAGTCCACGCATACAAAGCAACCATGACAGCTATTCGACATTCAACAGGGTAACTAAAACAAGGGGATTTATACCCTACAGATGGGTTCAGCCATTGTCAAAAAGACAGACCACTCTAAAACCCAACCAACCCAAGACCATCTATCAAAATAAATCTATGATATATTTACACACACTGAATGCATTATCACTATTCCTATATCAGCTATCAACGGACTCTTTTCACTAAAAGGGTGAGGTTCACTATAGAAAAGGTTGACCCCTCATAAAGACTTATCACCTCATATACAAAATAAGGTTGTACTAATCCGCAAAACCACAAGCGAATCCGTATCTTCAACACCAAAGTTAAAGATCAAATTTGAGTGACGCCGTCCCCTTAGATGGGATCTCGTCAAAGTTAGCGGTAGTTTTTTCACAACAATCTCTTCTCGGACTTAACTTACGTTATCTCACCCACGGACGTCACGAGGAATAGAAACCCGCACGTATATAATAAGGACGATATTTCTAAAGAAATTTAAATTCGCTAGCAAAGGTCCCGAGATAGGATTAAAGATTGGGTGCCGAGATGGCCCTTTTGTGGGGACCCTAAGAAAACATGTTCTGATATGGAAATATCTTGGACGGGAGTTAATCGAGGAATCATTTGCGGGGGCGATCATTTATCAAGAAAACGGTTTATGAATGCGTAATTAGTCCGAAAAGAGAACAGATTTACGGGTCGCGGACCCATCGAAACTCTTTTATGCCGATATTTATTTTGCATGAGTGCACGTGTAAAAAGCGTAGCATTGTACTCAGATCAAAACGGCCGCTTTAGGATGCAGTAGACCATGCTGTTCAGAGCTCGAGAGGATAATTTTATCACAAAGTAGTGGGGGGGGGGGGGGGGGAATCAATAGCACTGACCATCTGCACAACGGATAAAATGTTTAAAAACATTTTACCCCTGTTATTTAGAACAGTTTTTTGGTGCCACGAATCTATTCTTTACAAATATTTAACACTGATAGACGTATTTTCGAATACAAAACACCTAGCCCCGACAATCCTTCATTAATTCGTAAATCAAACAAAGGAGGCCAGACGCTGGACGCAATGCACACTTGAACCAATATTTGTTTTGATACAAATAAGTGACGACCATTGGTTCTCCAACGCTTTGTGATGATAATGAATGTGGCTGCGACACCTTGTGGACATAGTACCCATACGTATGTTGAATGAGGTCTTTGTTGAAATTTTAACGACGCACAAATAAAATACAAATATGGAAATACCAGGCCTTTAAAATTTGGAGACGCGCGACTTGAAACTGATGCATCGATCTCGTCCCGCTAAATATACTATCAGTCCCGTCCTCAAGACGCGCGATAGGCACGAGACAATCCTCCCCTCACCTTCCACATACAAAACCACGACGTCACATCTAAAATTAAAACCCACTTATTTAAGACCGCCACTTAGCCACCTTCCCGTCGGTACAAAAACTAAAAATACCCACGAGCATTGTGTCACGCTCAAAGGAGTTCCATAGGTCACGGTGTACCCATGAGCATGTACCACGTGTCAGGAACACGCCAAACATTTTTTATCTTTGAAAAAATTATAAAAGGCCGCTCCTAACAATGGGAGTACGGTAGCATCTTTGACAATTATAATATCATGGACTGTTGTTAGCTTAAAACCATTAGCGCCGTCCTTCTTGCTTCGGTATTGAACTTTAAATGAATGGTACAAGAGTACTATTTTTAAAGTACGTTTTGTAAGCATGAGTTCTTTTAACAGTGGCGTGGTTAACGCAAGGGTCATCACAAAAGGCATAGATAACAATGAGCGCACGTCAATCGTGCGCTCATGCAAATAATTTTTTTCTTCCAAAACATCCCCTTTATCTGTTCGTAAAGCGATGGGGTTAATTAATATGTACAAAATAACACAATTAAAATTAAGATCCCTTTTTATTTGGCACGAGGTCGCGACTTACTGTCACCATTAGAATTATAGTCTTGTTTTGACAATAGTCTTTCGTTTGAATGCGGTTTTAAAGTCCCGTAGATTTATGGTCTGAGATGTTTTGTTTCTATTTATCAGTTTAATATATTTGGTATTATGTTGTGAAAGAACCCTTACTTTATTGAGCATAGTCGGTTTGACAGCTCACTCGAAGGGGTTAATATGAACGTTTAGGATAAACTCAATAAGCCGAAACAACTGGTGTGGAAGCGAACCTGCTATTGACATTTCTATGATAGCGCAAGCCATTATGAAAGCACAATAACTATTGTAACTGTTATGGAATATTTTGCAGTCCAGTTTCCTTTTATCGCTATTATGACTGGTAATAATTTAAATAGACTTGCGAAATATTTATTACCCAAAGCCAAACTTACTTAAATACAGTTGATTTTAGAATAAAAATAATAATTATACGTTCATATAAGTTGACGTTTAATTTTAATAGTCGATTAATGAATTGCTACACTGTAAACAGACTAAGGAACCACTTCGCTTGATCAAATTTCTATTTCCACAAAGCGTTGACAAAATGCGGGTTGAAAATCCAGAGTGCTGCACAATTTTCGGGTTTAAGAAGGCCTTTGTTGTGCAACGGTTTAATACAAAAGTGTCAAATGACGGCACATCTGCCCGCACAAAGGGTTACGGCGGATAGATTATTTTTCGAACCACCCTCGCAAGATTGCTCGCTTATACAGATGTTCGAATCTTAATTTTTTATTTTGTTAGCAAACGGTAAAGGATTAGTGGAGTCCATGCTTTAAATCCTTTTCTTTTTGTATTTTTAAGGAATCTCCGCCGTGTATCTCGAATTTTTATCTCCCGAATTGTTTTCGTTCGGCCTAGTACGTAAAAAGAATGTCCGTTACTTTAATAAAAGGGTTTCGCTGGACGAATGAAACTATGTGACATTTTCGCCATTTTAGTTTTATTTTTCATTTGTTTTGGTTTATAGTGTTAATAGTGCAGCTGTATTTAAAACTGAAACATACTGTTGGACAATGAGTCATGGAAGTGACAGCATTAATCCCCGATCCAAAATATGGACGCAGGATGACGTCGGCATTCTATAAGCGTCCAGCATTGTTGCACAACATCTTGCATGACACAGGACAAAGCTAGTAGAACGTGAAGATAAAACTGTCTCAGAGAATCCTTTGGCGACGTCAATTGTAGGAATCATTAATAAAATACCGAACACGGTACGTGAAAAGGCGATGACGCTTTATTTCCAAATAAAAAGATATTTGTCAGACGCACGTAGCTACCAGAATGGAGTTATCAAAGCGTAAAACTGAGAAAAAAAGAGCTTTCAATTTTTACTTATGCTATGGGATCAGTTACTTTATTTAGAACAACCGAATATGTTTAGTACGCGTATAGTTTTCGTTTTCACTGATAAGATTATTTCATAGGAATGATGTGTGGTTGATTGACTTGGCGAATACACGCGGTAGTCCAACTTCTTACTCGTTTAGTTTATGGTTGTCATAATGTCTTCGATACGATGCGATATATATTTTTTTTATATTTTATCAGCGATAAACATTTCACAAACTACGATACGTAAGAGCATTCAATTAATTATAAATTATTCTTTTTTTTATCACGAGTAATAATTGATGATTCGAGCCTGCAAATGACTTACCGCTATGCATTGTGTTGGATTCTGCGTCAGCAACTTCTGTTCTAGACTTTTTCTGATCTTCAGGTGAACCTGAAGTATCCATATGCTCCTGTTTGATTTTGGGCTTGATGTCTTCATCTGGAGAACTTGAAGGCATCGGTGATGTTGATGCTCTTCTTTTAGGTGTTGATGTTTCAGTATCAGCTTCTGTTCAAAGATTGATCTAGCTTTAATTCCATATAGCTTGACCAGCAGCAAAATTTGTTTAAAATTTCAATATTATGTATTCTATGGTCTTATGGTTCAAAATTCTTACCATCTAATAATCGTTTAGGTGTACTTGAAGCTCCACCGTCTTCTAATAGATCAGGTGGTGCTATTGAAGGGCTTGCAAGGGGAGGGGTATGCACTCTACTACTTGGAGGTCTCCTGGCAGTAAGGAGAGAAGGCCTTCTCCCGCTAGAGTTAGCCGTGGAAACTTGACCAGGCCTCGATCCATCTTCAGGGTCAGAGTTGGGCCCTGACGAAGAAAAATGTATTAGGAACCGTTATGAAGATACATTCTAATTATTTTTATAACAAAGTTACTAAACCATAGCCAATAAAGTGAATTAAACAAAACCTCCCGCAAGCCTCTAATGAAGTCAAAGATTTTCAGGATATTCTTTTACTTACCAACACTATAGCAATGGTACGAGGTGATGTCCTTATCACAGGAGGAAACTTTGTGTTGTATGAAACGAACGATGTCAGCAAGGGCAAACGCTCTTCGGCAAGCGCCACAGGTGAGGGTATCAGCTGGTACCCCAGGAGTTGGGGAGCCACCACCTTCTGCCGCGCTGTCCGCATCCGCTGCAAAGAAATTATTATAAACTACCTTGATAACAATAAAGATGTTAGGAAGTAAAACCTTTTTGCGTTGTTGAACTGAATTTTACTTTAATATACTGACGTAATGGAACCATATTAATTCCTTGACCTTTTATAAGTAATTATTGAGTATATAAAAAGGATAATTGTGGGTTTCAGAGCGTTTTAGTCAAAGGTATTAAGTAAAAGAGATATTCAAGACCAATTACACCATTGTTTGGTAACATTCGACAAAACGACATATGGGAAATGACACTTTCTTTCAACCCTTTGAGTGTAAAATTGCATTTAATTATAAGTTGTTCATTCACGGTCCTCGAAAATAAGGTGTCAGTTGTGGCGCTGACCACTTATCTGTAATTGATGGAGATCTTTTCATCGATTTACATTCGAATTTGGACTCTACGCCTTTATGTTAAGACGTTACCCGATGAATTGTTAATATTTACAAAGATAATGACAGTATTCAGTTTGCGGCATGTCTTTTTGAAAAGGGTATTTTGAGCCTTTGTCCTAAAAACTGTTGCTTCTTGCTTTGATCTGTTTATGGCATATGGTTTCAATGGTTTTTTTTAATAGTCTACAGTCATACAAATATTAATATCCATTTAAACAGTCATCATCATCACTGCAGCTGTAAAAGGTTCATAGCTGGACAATGACATCTCGAAAAAAAGGAAATTTGTCAACAATTGCCGCACTGGGCGGACTTGGTAGCAATTGCAAAGAATGGGATCACAGCGGGACTGCCGCCCATACCTGCTGTTACATTACAACTACCCGTGTACTATGTCTAGTCTGTGCCGTGTACAGGGATGCTGCAAATTACGACATCTGGTACAGGGGGTGATACAATTTTATATATACAACCCAAATTAAGAAATATTTTTTTAAATAAGGATGCAGTAAAATTCAAAATAACATGTTGGACTTTGGATTTAAGATGCAGAAATAATTTTCTAAGCCGACCATAACTTTTTGTAATCGCAAATACCAAACACTCTACAGAGGGACTGGGCAGCCACAAAGCTACACACACACACGCTTGCCCCTCTTACATTATAATTACAAACGCACTTATATTCTTAAATTCAAGTGTCGCAATTGGTCGGTACATCAAAGCAGTAAGCTAATTCCAGACCCTTAAACTCTCCTCATTATTACTCTGGCTTCTCAAGACATAGGCACCTTGGGGTCCCTTGAAACGTAACACGAGAACTAAATTAATATAAGGTAAAAATTAAGTATACGCCCTGTTTACGATCGTAGTTTACACAGAGGGTTTGCTATGTAAATGGCGGTACGTTGATTTTTTGTATGACAAATAGAGTGGCTCGTGGCAAATGGTATTGTTTTTTAAACGCTTCCTAGAGGAAGTTGGTGTTTCCGCTACAAATTGGGTGTTGAGGTATGTAAGAGGAATAAAATGGGGGTCTAAATATATTTTTATATTTATATTGTGCATATGAAATGGAGCGATGGAAAAGACACAAAACATTGCGAAAACAGTAATTAAGCTCTACTTTTAGTATTTTTACGTATAGTATTATATCATCTTTATTTAATTTGATGTAGCAACATTATACATCTAAACTTAAATTTTAAATGAGTCGAGTGGTTCATTTACGATTTAATTTATTGATTTAATTATTCATGGATTTATAACAGATAATAAACTAAAAATAGTGTCCAGCCTACTAAAGAGATATCAAATAAAGGGCATCACTATATCTACATTCGGTCAGTCGAACCTATCCAAACACTCAAAATATAATCGAACCCTATTGGCATCCGTTTACGTGGAAACCCAAACGCACAGTGGGCACCGAAGTGCTTGGCCACTCCCACCGCTCGCCACTGGACAGTGGTCAGGTCACACATGCGCCGTGAACAAAATTTAACACCCACGTATTTGTTTTCATTGTACCATGATTTATTGGGAGCTTCGAGGGTAGATTTATCTATCGCTCCTCACCTTTAACATTCGAATGGGGAGATTTAATTACAGTTTTTATACCTAAAATTATCTTTAGTTATTGTTCACAAATATTGAATGTTTATTTATATTTTTAAAGGATAAAGAGTATTGGTTGATTATTAAGAACTCTTATTAATAATCACCAATACAAATGCGTTTGTACTATATTTTCGATAAATATTCAGTTATGCAGTCCTCGGTTAGTAAACACGAACTAGAGGTGTTCGTGTTTCACATTTAACTTATTGAAAAACGTCTAGCCACAATAGTCGGACGCCTCAGGTGACGATGTAGGGGAGGCACCCTCCAAAAGGAGTGGAGGACCGAAAAGTTTAAATTAGCTCGTTACTACACACAGCGCGACATGCCAGTTATATCTGAGTTTTGTTTTTTCACAGAAAAGGTCAACATCGCGCGGAGTAACTTGTGTGTTAGAGAAGTTTCGACGGCCGCATTAATTATTAATTACATTTTGTCCGCTGCCACTGCGGGTCGTAACCACTGTTCATTTGCAAAATGTTGGGATAACAATTTTGGAACGAGCTATTCGGAATGTGTTTGCGCTAACAAGAACACAGCTGTTTCGCTTTCAAATAATGTGTAAGGATTATTTTTTATTTTTATGTACTTATGTTATATATATGATCGATAAAATGAATGGCATTTGAAATGCATGAGTAAACGTCTGTTCGTCCATGATAGATTGATATGAACGTGTCTATGTGGGGACAAAAAAATGTGTCCAACTTTGACACAATCCTGACCACCGTGTCGAACATTAATTGGCAGGGGATCGGCGAACCCTATTGTGGAAAACGAACGTTTTTAATTGTAATAGAAATAAAAATAATAAGTGAGATTTTGAGCGGGGGTGTTTATTGTTGCAATTATTACGAGCCGCGGTTTGGTCAAATACGGTTCAAATGAATGATGATGAAAAATTCAATGCCGATATAAAACAAGAATACAATCTAAATTAATTTTAAATTGAAAATATATCAGTCTAAGAAGATTTTGATTTATAATAGCTAACACTGATTCAACCTCTTACCATTATAGTTTTATGTTGAATATTATCCGTGATAGTCTTAACATGTTAAATAATATGAAGAAAATGCACGGTTTAGGTCGACTAATCCAATTATGACTAAATTTTATCAATAAATAGTATGTATTTTACTATTTTTTGCAACAGTTCAAGAGGTAGAGCTCAAACAAAGGGCGTCTGCATCGGTGCCTTATTCTCACCTGTTTCTAACGTCAAATAACAGTGTTTGCATCGATGTGTTTTGGTGTGGTGGGTGAGACAGGCAGTGAGATTACTGGGTAATGTTACATATTGTTTTCAAGTCACAAGGTTAGCAACGCGTTAGTGATATGCTTGTCTGCAAGAGTTTATATGCTGTAGTGACGCTTACTACGCGTACTGTACTGTATGCTTGATTGTCGACCTGGTGTAATAAAAAACAAAAGTTCCAAAGTGCGAATTAGAATCGACCATCTTGAATCGTGCTCTTTGAGTAAATGATTGGCTAATTGTAGAAATTATTATATACAGTTTATATTTATCTATAAGTATATAATACATAATTATATCATTTTATAGTTTAACGTAAATATACAATCAGTGTAGCTAAGCTAGCTAAAGTTATTAGTATGTGATAATGAATAAATTATTTTACTGGTGCCTCTGAAGTAGGTTTATTTCGGACATCGATTAAATCTTATCCTTTTTGTACAGAGTCTTTTATTCTTGTGTGAATGAGTAAATTGACATCGGCCTCTTTGAAGGCTTCTTACAAAGGTACGTTGTCGGAAATGGACCAGAGGTACAAAAGGGTTTTCAAAATAAAGCCTTATGTCGGCAAATTGCTATGGCACATGATTTATTCGTTTTGCATTGCTTGGTTTTTTAAATGGTGGGCTTGTGAGTTAGCTAAGCTACTGCTTATGATCATTTATCAAACTATACGCAATAAGTTTAGGAATGTCGTGTTATGTCCAAGAATTATTATTATATATATTTTAGTCGTATATTACACAACTGTTCCAAAAATGTTATATCACTATCTCACATGTATTTTCCTAGACATTTAGATACTCCTTGTTTAAACTTAAGCGTTCCAAAACGAATCTTTGCCTTAACTCTCTACTTAACAGGCTCCAATCTGAATGTTAGTGGATGTAAGTGAAAGTGTGTAAAAAGGTTAATAATTTCATATAGTATAGCATAGATATAAAACAAAAATTAAAAAGTGATATAAGATGAAATATTGGAAGAGCACACATACAGAAACACTATTAGTGTTTCTTTACAAACTTTACAAAAAAGATTCAAAACACAAGTAAATACAAAATAATAATGGAGTAGTAAAGATGCTGCTCTTTATGATAGAAATGTTCAACGCCTTAAAGATTAAATAAATATTAACAGAAAGTGATCTAGGTGGCAAAATGCCCAAATAAAAATGGGCAAATAATATAGAGTCAGCATGAAAGAGTAAGGTATGACAGTACGAGAGGTATAGATGATAGAACTGGAATGGTACTAGAGAACGGACTGAAATCGAGGTATAGTCAGTGACAGCGTAGATAGATAAGGTCTCGAACCTCTATGGTAGAGGGACAAGAAAAAAAATGTAAATATAACTCTGTCTGTAAGAATAAGGTGGTCGATATATTTGGCTGTAGTTTGCCAAAATTAAAAACAAATTTTTTTTACTATTGTTGTTTATATAACATATTTATGTAGTAATAGATTCCAAGTACGTATAAGCCCAAATAACTATATGTATATGTAACTATATTTTATATGTTATATTAAAGTTTACTTTTATATAGGTTAAGGGATGCGTTATAATTCCGACTACATATTTATAAGGTTTCCCAGGCGATCTATAATTAAGACAACGCCAATAAATCTACACCTTTATCCTTGTATCTCTTTAGCTTTTAAGATGTATGACAAATTGTAATACATCTTAAAAAATAAAGATAGATAAATAAATTAGGATAGTGTGCGAGAACTAATAATTTCCATCATCTGTAGGGATTTTACTAACTGACCAACGAACAATAATAAACTATTCTTACACAATATGTGCCGATAAAAGAGTTTATACAAATCCCAAAAACAGCAACTCAAAAACTTATCAGTCGTTCAAATTAAGTAAAAGCACCACGAGAGAATTTAAGATCGTTCAAAATAACCAGCAAAGAACACTTTACGCCGAAAATCATCAAGAACATTTAGTAGCACCACGAGGCTACCACGCCCATTCCATACAGCCTCCTATTCAACGGAGAAGGCGGGCTCTGTCAACACTGCACTAATGACGTCACATCTCAACATGGCCACTCTGCAACCCTTGCTTTTTCATCTATAATTATACTTAAATGGAGCCCAGATTTTGCTATATGAACGTGGCATGTATCGAGGTAAGTAGCTATTATTTATGTTGGTAAATATTTCGGAGCGATGGGGTTGGAAATTTTGTAGTGGGGTTTAACAATATTGGTATAAAGTTTGCTTTTGTGTATATAGTACACATTTGCTTCTAAAATAATAATAATAATAATAATAAATTCCCACAACATCTCATGCATTGACCTGACTCCGTGGTAAGTCGCTTAAAGCACTTGTGTTACGGACGCCAGACAACAGAGGAATCACAAATATACTACTTAAATACATATATTTTACACCTATACACAGAGCAAACACAAATATCATCATATAAATATTTGCTCTGGGTGGGAATCGAACCCACGACCCCTGGTGCACAAGACAGGATCACTACCATCTGCGCCATCGGGCCCGTCGAATGGATCCAAACGCTTAGAATGAGTCCTGAATCTTAAATTATCTATAGTAATTTTTATAATATTCTATTCCGTTTTTTTTTTCAAGACTGGTGATTTTGTACTCTATGTTTGCCTCGACTCATTGTCTATGCTTTCGTTGTGATGAGCTCTCTGCTGATTTGCATTGGCTTCTCTAGCCAAAAATAATTAAAATAACTTGTAAGTTATAATATCAATGAATCAGTGAATGCGATAATGCGAAGTTCTTTACGAGTATTGAAGAAGGGTAAACATGTAATTTTTTTGTAACAGGGTAAATACATCCATCGAAATTACGGGGTGGAACATACTATAACCCAGTTACCTATATCTAGTTATGCCAATATAATACGTCTTTATAAAACGAGATTACTCTCCTCCCGTTTTACCCACCGATACCTAATCAAATTACCCGGGCGACAAAAACTGCTGATTATCTGTGTCTTGTTTTTTTGGGTCCTTAGGGACCTGAAGGATCGCTGCCCTTTACTACAATTGTTATTTTTTGTAGAAAAAAGGTCAATCCTTGTTAGGTCAAAATTTATAGTGATGGGCAATTGTTGATTAAACCCTTTTTTTATTATTATAAGTAATTTGTTTTAATAAATATTCTTAGCAATATTTCTCTTCCAATAATCTGTATAAGGATTAGTTGAAAGTATACCAATGTCATAAAAATTAAACCAAAAGGCTCCCAACAGAAAGTTGAGTAAAAAGCAAAAGCTTAAGAAAATCCCCTAACTGTATTATTTGTAAGAAATACCAATTATTTTATTAGCCGTATTGCAGCCCACAAATACTTCTGTTTAGACTTGGATAACCTCGTTAAAGCCTTTAAATTATATAGGCTTTTTATCAGCTTTTCTGATATTTCCACGGAAAAAAAATACCGGCCTCTTGTTTTGTAGTTTTTAACGTCTTTAACAATATTGCCAACAAAGTCGTGTCACAATCAAAAATTCCACAGAGACAAAAAACAGAAACCACCGAAGGTGGCAGATCGAATTAAGGTTAGGTCAGTAATCATATTACAGATACCCAATACCGCTGTTCCAAATACTGCGCAACTGGAGGAAAACAACGCCCTCTAGCGAATACTCATCGTTAGGGAGATTTGAATTTTTTTTGCCCACTCTCCCCACCCCGGTAACCTGACGCCTTTTGGGACCGGCCAGTTAATAGAAAAAAATGTTTACCCAAAAATTGAGAGTGAAAAATTGTTTTTTTCACTTTCCAAAGGTATCGGTTACGTTGACATTAATAATTCAAACCCTAATAAAGGTTAAGGTATCAAATAAGCACTCGTCTTTTACGCAAATTCTTTGCAAAACTTCAATGTATATTACATAAAATGAGAATGAAATACGCACGTGAAAATCTAAAACAGCATCATAAATGATTGTTTTACGGGTAACACCGTTGGTTTTTCATAATCGTCGTTTTTACACTGGATTGCGTAACTTCAATTTCAAATCAATCAATCAAGATACATGGAGAATATGTATCAATAAATTAAATAAAGAATGACCTCAATATTGAAGTCTTTAAGAATGTTTAAGCTATTAAAAGATAACGAGACGTCAAAATGATCCATTAATCTATCCCAATTAATTCGCTGGCATATAATAACATCAATATGCCCGACATCAAATCTACAATTCGAATAGTACAGCGTATCTCGGCCATCTTACCCCTAAGCAGTTACTTCTCCTGAAGATATTTGTCACTGTACGAGTGTCAATAAAAACGCCACGCCGGACTGCCTGCCACTACACTACGGTGCAATAGTGAGGGGACACGGTGTGATGTACACAGTATCGATGAAAATATATGGATGCGCGGCCCATTGTGAAGAATATGCTATGAAATAGGCTTTTTCAAATGCTTTATATGAAATCTTGTGTGATTTAGTAAAAATTAAATCTGCTTCTTAAGCTACAATAATTGCTTACTGCTACCTTAACTCCTAGGTGGAGTTTCATGGATAATTATGTTTATTCCTGTAATAAATAAATTATATTACATTATGTATTTTTTTATGTTATTATAACTTCCAGTCAACCAACTTCACCCCTACCGATACATTCTGGAGCGCATTATCGATACCGTGTCCCATCCCTAGAACAATACCCGTTAAAGCGGACACTTAACCCCTAATCCCCGACGCGGCTCCACGGGCATTTATGGCAAAAATCTTAATTCCGCCTCTGCCTTTAACTGCCCGACGGTAATTATTGCCACGAGCTGTATCTGTTAACGGGGCACCTATTTATATGGTTTAGGTATAGTTGGATGTATGTGACGAAATTTGATAGATGCAACGAAAATTGACGCTTTGGTGTTTTTGTATCACAGATCATAAGTTTACAAATTGCATAATCGACTCACAAATAACTATTGATAGTAAAACTAAAATGATAATTTAAGTTTCTTTTTTATTTCGCGATTATTAATAGTTAACTTCGATTTTTACCAAAGTCATGTAGAGTAAGGTGTAAAACAAGAAAAGGTATCTCCAAGCAATATTTATGTTTATTTAAAAAATCTTGCCAATAATTCTTATTGACCTAATAAATGGTAAAGCGAAGTAAGGTCAAACGATATAGTTAACACATTTTAAAGCCCAATAAGGTGTATAGTGTAGAGTGCGAAGAGAATGTACAATGCAATATTATTATTTTATGTACTCTCTTATTGTGCACATTGGGAACCAAATAGAGTTTAGAAAAAATTACACATGAATTTTCTATCCATGATAAATATATTGCAATAATATTAAAAACTTTACAAATAGGTCCCAATAAGATAACGTGACGTAAGAGGTCGGTTCTTAATGTGTATGGGGCGGTATATTTGTGAGAGCATAGATATAGTTTTTCCTTTAGCAATAAAAGCGAGGTCATAAAGTCGCGTCCGGTTGGGAGAACTGCCAGCGACCATTGCAACCCTCACTTTGAAATAAATGTACAATATTTCAAGACTTGCCATGGCAAATACTTCGAATACATCGACTGTAAAAGGGGAACGACTGTAACGTAAAAAATTTACGTTTTAATTTTTCAATTGAGTATTCAAATTTAGGTTTATTTTACGTCTGTTTCTATTGTGTGAGTTTAAATTTTAAAAAGATTTTTTTTATCTTAATAGTAAATAGTGACATATGTAATTTAGAAATATTACAACCTTAAAGTTATACTCCGCCGGTAAGCCGTGAGGTACAGGCGTAGTGGAATAGTACCTCTCTTGAACCAGGTGTTACAAGAAGTGCCTGAGGTACTGAAACCGACAGATGGTGATATATCTATCCAAAACTGCGCAACTATAATATTAGTATTTCCGTCGCAGTTGCGCTCTGCGATTTCCACGCTTGCCCAGCGCGGTAATCGGGGGCAAAAATTACCCTATCTTACGGAGGTCTATGTCCAACAAAGGACTATTTAAGGCTGATATGATGACAACTGTGATAATAACTTAACATAATAATGTTTCTTCCGGTTTAATTGTATCAAAAATAATGCATTCGAAATTTAAATACTAGAAGCCCAAGACAATATATATCTACTAAAAAAAAAAATTTGTTTGTCAAAATATTATCTGTTACTAAAACATGTGAAAGTAAAGAAAGTAAAGTGTATTTTTTTGATATTTTTTTCCAGTATGTCTTCTAAATAGCTGGACAGAAACTAACTAGACCTTCACATTCTTATATATCAGCAGTTATAAAGAAAAATATTGGTTACTCTTATAAAAAACAGTCTTTATCGCAACCCGCCAATAAACCTACTTGCAAAGCCTTAGGAAACGACTAAATTTATTATGTAAAATCAGAACTTTTGTAACCTTAACTACAGCCTTACGTAATTTTGACAAATCACATAAATATTTATTCTCGCATTTTAACATATGCTAGATAACTACGAACGAGTATAAGCGAAACTGTTAAATTATCCAAGCACATTTCCTTCTTCCAACTAGCCTTTCAAGTTGGCTATTACACTGTGGTCATTATTTTGACATACAGCCTCCGAACCAAGGAATTTGCGGTCAATGCAGCCAAGGAATGCAATTTTATCTGAAATATACTTTTAAATATTGTTTTATGTTGATATAGTGCTGAGGTTTCTTGCCATAAGCATGTTTGTATGGAAACTGCAGACAACACATGGTAACTACTTCAATATTGAATCATATTACCAATTTGCAGCAATCTTAAAAGTACCCAAAGGAATATATAAGTTCAGAAATACTATATAGATCTGATGTTATCGAGTTATCAAGCATATACGGGGCCAATCTATACAAAATAAATATCAGTCCCGTCCACTAACACACTCATTTATATGCTAATACAGATGGCGACCGATTCGTTCAGATTCATACACAGATATATTTCTGGGCCAGATATCATTTTCACTGCCTTATTACTTTCCAATTTGTCTTCAACATTGGTTATTGCCCCGTTTATTACAGCCCTCCCTCGTTCTATTAACTCGAAACCGACGATTGCATATAAATATACAGTACTTGTGTTTGTATAAGAAACTAAATTAAGTAAACTATAGCTTTCATTTCTTAAAGTAATCAAAATTACCTTTACGCCGTAAGTCGATACCGGAGTCGAAAAATCTTGACTTACTCCTTGATGACAGATCCATTTTCCAATCAATATTTCCACAAATCCACTTAACAGTCTTGTCACTATGTAGTTCGATAGTGTAACAGAAACGAAATTCTAGATAAGCACAGTGTTGCAACACTCAAACGAATTCCAAGTTGTGTCCAGTTCGCAAGAAGAGTCCAAAAGTCGTAAAGCATGTGTTCATCTTCGCAGATGAACACAGACTGACTGGCTACCTCGACAAAATTTGAGACCCTAAAATTTTTATTAAAAAAACGACCCCCAGATTGCCAGGTAAAAAAATCTCGTATTAAAACCGCCGTTTCCTAGTGACCCCGATCACTCTCCCATCCCTTTGTTAAGCTTCTTTTATTTATAATAGTGCATTTTTTTCACACGCAGCACCCCTAATAACGTTTGAGCACAAATATGCGTAATCGTCTACGATCCAAGTCTGGGGTCCATATATGGAGGTCCATACAGAAAAAACATCCAACTGTCCCCTATTTGAATGCGAAAAAGTGCACGTCATTGCGAAATGGCATTATTGAATGAATATGATTTTGCACAGATCAGAATGGATGGATGACTTTTAATTGTTCCGCGTTATATTTAGTATGAATTATTGGTTTGACGGTCCTTTTGTCAATTAAGTTACTCTATGTCCCAAAAGTGAAACGGGACGATGGACAGTTTGATTATTTTAATGACGTGATTAAAGGATTAAAGGGAACTTCTTTTATAAATTTTCACGTATTCTTAGAAACCCTATGGGTATACAGGATCCAAAGATTTTGCAAAAGAAATCATTTAAGTAGCTAATGAATTAATGAGAATCTTGATTTATTAAGTTAGAATCACCTCGTGTCGGGAAACTCGAGAGTAATAAAATTATGACAATCAAATTTGCTGGCCAAAATGAATGACCCCAACGCAGAATGTTTGCTATTTCTGCGTAAACAAACATGGAAGATTGACACTGAGTGTACATCTGGTATAGTGACGCAAACATTAGGGGGTAAACAATACAATAAAATAATTCGATTTACCTACGGTCGACGGCAAATTGTGCGTGAGTTTCGGACAAAATATGCGGATGATTTTTGTCGGTCATATTCGAAATAATCCGGCGTTAATCTTTTGGTTTGTTCATGTCAACGTGATGCGATCTATGTATATACAAAAACTTTTACAGGTCTGAATATTTTCTATCTGTCTGTCTGTTATGTTTGTCGTCACGTAGTCTACTTTTTATTCATTGTTTTGCTGACAGTCTAATATATAATATATCTCATCTCAATTATAGCTCATTATACTATAGGTAACATAAATACTTTTTTAAAGGCCTTTTACCTTTTCCCTATTATTTTGTTCGACGTTTTGGTTACCTTACGCGAACCGATCTCAGGAATAACAAAAGATGTTTTAATATCTGGACATAAAATATTTTAATTATCACATATTAAATAAAACTTTTCGTGTCACAATTAACAGACCTTATTAATGGTGCATATAGTTTATGACTTTACCTTATAAAGACTCCCTCAAATGCTTCTAAAGAAAAAAGAACTGATGGGTTCAAACCACCTATTAGACTCACATATGCTCCAAATTCACATATTACATCCGTGACATTTTTTTTCATCAGCGATAGAACAAAAAAGGATACTGTTACAAAACTGTTGTCCGTTTGTGTTTCGGTACCTGTTTTCGGTCGTGTGAAAACTGAACAGGTGCCGATCTTCCGGACGGCAATTAAGTTCGGACAATGGTGATGGTGAGATTCGCGGTTTTGGGTTTTTGATTGACGGTTTTTTTTATCCTTTGAATGTGGTATGTTGGCTTGCATGTCAGGTGAGCATTTTAAAGTTTCAATATTATTAACAATTTTGTTAGCTGTTTTCAAAGTATACATTTTCGTTGAGTATGGATTTTGTCTTTTTTTATCTGTGTAATGGTCAATTCTGATAACGCAAAGGATGATTTTTATGAGACCACTATGTATAATATAACAACACGAATAATTAAAAACTAATTCCTTGCTCTAAAACCTACGCCCGTGAGGTACCGGCAGAGTAGAATACCAGGTGTCGTAAAAGGCGACGGTACCTTAGTGTACCGGACCCACAGATGGCGATATATACATCTGAAAGAATGCAGCTCAAATGTACAGGGCAATTATGGGCAAAATTCCCCCTTTCTTGGGGAGGCCTATGTCCAGCAGTGGACTTTCAATGGTTGGTATGATGATAATGATGCTCTAAAAATATTTTATTAATTCCCTTTTATTAATGACTATATATTTCACATAAACCACATGAAACTAATTGCTAAATCACACGGTAGACCCGTGAGATTCAGCAATTAGCGGAAGGACTATAACATCAATTTATCATCTGCAAAAAAACTTCACACATGCTCCGATTCTGGTCAAGGAACCTTTTGTGGACGCCTATGTAGGTGGCTGGAAATACCAAAGGGTTGCGTTCTATTTAAAATTATGAAAAAAATGACAGCGTGGGACTGACTTCTGTGGATACCTGGCAAATATTTAATCTCAACCGCATACCGCATTACCGCAAAACCATATGTCAGTAGATGTTGATGATGTTCAAATTAAAACTCGTATTATATTGGTAAAACCAACAAAAAATTTGCGAAAAATTTAACGTATTGCATGTTACATTTTTCTCGCGTTCACACTGTGTGCGACCAGAGATTTCTAGAACAGTAAAAACTATCCAAGACTAGGCTTGCTGGTCTTATTCCCATCCTTTCTTACCACTATCTACGATGGACCATTAAATCTTGAGCCGCGTATCACCCAGCATTCGCCCCTCGCCGCTGTGTGATATTTCTGTCAAAAGGAGGGCGGTGTTCCAAGTTATGATGGTGTTTTGTATGGGTATAGTACGTTGATGAAACCAATTATTGCCGACTGAATTAAATCGCACCAAGTTATTTACGCCATTCACATCGCAGAGCTATTGACGCGTAGACGTGTTATGTGGCAATTAGGTGATATGAGTTTTCTAGAATTTTCAAACTTGGCTTAGTATTATAACTTTATGATAGCATTTTGTATGATTAGATGAGAGATATTCAAATTAAATGTACTCGAGACATCAAAGACTGGAAATACCTAATTATAATTTACTGGTTTCAGTTTTAAGCTGTAATATGGAATATAACTTCTTTGATACCGCTATGATATAAAACATAGTATTTAATTTTTTTTTTATTGATCAATTGATTTTTTTTATTATACATGCTAGTTGTTTTGAAAGATCAAATATTTGCGCTTTCAGATTTAGTTTTTAATCAGATTTTACTAACAACAGTAATGTACAGGTAAATAATTCTGAGAAATAACAGGGTACACGTACTGTTAATATAATTACATAACTATGTTTTGCACAATTGCCTTCCTCTATAACTAGAACGTTTTTCCTTTATAATAACCTATCTAATAGTTCCTCACACTATCCCAGCGAACAATAGCGAACTCGCACGGAGGTCAGTCGGCGGTTATCTACTGATCGGAAGAAAGCCGATCTTGCGGCCGCCGTCAAATTTATTACGTCGTTCGCCTCTACTAACAGTTAGCTCTGTGGTTATTTGCATGTGAGGCTTAATAGGAAATCTACTTTAGTGATCTCATACGCAAATTGGGAAATTCTTCACAACAATATAAATATAACTTTTCTTGAATATTTAATTTACCTCAGAAATTTCGGTTATACATAAATATTATTCAATATTGTCCAAAAACGTGATTGTATTAACAACAATTTCCTATACTTCAGATAACGTAGATATGGCGTTGCACGTCACTTCATTGAAGTTATCGGTACATTTGTGACAATATTTTATAAAGATAAATTCATTCAAACATTCTTTATTTAGAACGTTATCGCTTATCTTTGCAAAAATAGTGTCCGGTCCCGCGTTTATTCTTTGTTGGCTGAACTGCTTTTTCTTTCACATGACCTCAATTAGACAACCGTCATCGGATGCAAGTGCATAATCTCTAGGCAGGTCATCTTAACAAGGCGAGCGGTCACGACGCGACGCCCGATGGGAAAGCTCCCAGAATACAAACGCAGGTACGACCTCTTACCTTTTAGCCGCAGCATCGCACAAATGCAGATCGACCTTTTACCTTCGCTGCACCATCACACGAGAGCAGTTATGACCTTTTGCTTTAGCAGGGACCTTTGTTTGGGCGTTAGGATCCGGAATTGTAACGTCTTTGAACATTGATAGATGCATTGTTTCTTAAACAAGAAATACAGTTACATTAGAAATCAAAATACAAGAACATATGGAAAATACAAATGGAAAGGTGAATAAATGGTCTGCAATTTTTCTTCAATCATCGTCTGGTACTTTACCGTAATTGGTACCGGGAGAAATATTAAGTGTAACAATTATTACGTCACGATTCATGGTAAAATTATTGATGTTTGCAGGCATAATAACGTGAAATTATTTATTTCACACAAGCAGGCATTTGAAGAAAGGGCGAACTATTATAAATCTAGCGGAACGCCTACCAATGTAGAGAGACAAACGAACAATACCCTGACATACGCTACAGCACCACATAAATCATAAAGAAACATCAAGCTATCATCTTTCACTCCTTTAGTTTGCGTCTTATGATTTTTAACACCCACTTATCCTTTTTAGCGAAACAAAAGCCTTTGGGTATATTGCAACACCGCCTAAATCTAAAATTCAAGACAAAGACGGACCATAGTTGCTTGCAAACTTTTTCCATAAGGTTAAGAAGGGAAAAATATAAAATGCATGTAATATCACACAATAAAACCTATCAAAAAATCACGTTCAACATGACGTGCGGGCCGCAAGATAAAAAAGAGGGAAAAAATTAATTCGAAGTTCTGGAGAATTCTTAGCGAATCAAAAGAATTGGACAATGGTCACGAAGGAATCATTCAATATCAGACAGTTGGGATGAAGAATGGTCGATATAATACACAGGTAGACTTTAACACCTAGCAATTTTCCACATTGAAATATGACAAAATAAATTCGTAATTATAGAGAAAGTTAGTGTTTACCATAAAATATCATAACCGCTAAAAAGCTTAAGCTGTTCCTTTTTTGCGTAAACGAAACACAAATAACAACGAAGTACTACATGAAAACGAAGAAAGTGACTCTCGTAAACCCTTTTCTATTAAAATTAGTGAAAGGACATCGAATAATGATGCACAATACTTATTTTGCCCTGAGAATTCGGATACAGACCCCATTCAGTATTGTTAAAATATTATCGGCAATTCTACTCATGTGGGTGCGGACTTCTGAGTCTGTTTTGCCAAAAAAAAATCCTTTTGACCAATTGTTTGCGGACGGCAGGCTGGATTATTTTTTTGTCAAGGTGTTTATCCGAGTTTGACCATGGGAAAATATCGGAGATTCAGGTGCCTTTATCGAAAGCAGGTCTATTGTCAACCTGTTATATGGTGTTATTAAGGAATTTTGATAAATCAGTTTTTATTTGATTTCGAATAAGACTCTAAAACCAGTTCTGATTTTGTGGATAAGACAGAGATCGTTGTTTTATTGAGAGTGTGTAATCTAAAGAAAGTCAAGGGTATACACCTACCAAACTTAAATCGTCTTTAGCGTTGAAAGGCCGACAATAACAAATTGGTATCAAAGCCTGACAAAGATGGACTCTTCAGAAACTGTCCACCCACTCCCCAGCTATTGATCGTGGTCCGCTCACAATAAATTAATTCTTGTTATGAACATTTTTTATACCATTGTGTTTTAGTGGAGTATTTATTTTACTAGGCTTAGTAATAGAGCCTAATGGGCGGACATTGGTCAAAAGAGATTTGTACGAAATAAAACACGGATTGAATAAGGCTGTGAATAGGATTTTTAGGCTTTGAATGCTTTATCTTCAACAGCGAATCATGTTTTGTTTCTTTATGATATTCAAAAAATGTAA
This sequence comes from Heortia vitessoides, assembly GCA_020976665.1. Taxonomy (NCBI): domain Eukaryota; kingdom Metazoa; phylum Arthropoda; class Insecta; order Lepidoptera; family Crambidae; genus Heortia; species Heortia vitessoides. The sequence continues at coordinate 14,206,925 of JACJUM010002929.1, forward strand.
AGATGTAAGTACACTTAGATTATAATAATATTTAACAAGAACTCCTTTAGTTATCGATTGTAATCAATAGATATAAAAACCGACACAATGAGATTACTTGCATTAGATAAGTTTACACGAAGTGTTAAATAATCTTTCCAACTCATCTGGCGCTTGAAGATTATATTTAAACTTTGGACAAAAAATGAGGATGTTTGCTACTGTTTCTCATGGGTTGTAATACGATTTGCATTGTTGACGGTGTCTAATCCTTTTATTGGGGAAAGGATTGTGGATTCGTTCACAACAAGTTACAATGAACACGTCAATTATTTAAAATTTAGGGAAATATTCATAAACATTTCTCGTTGACGATGCATCGTTTTTGGTTTTAATTCGTTTCGTATTCAATAGTGCCTCCAACGTTGGATTGTACTTCTTAATAGGGCCGGACTAATAAATCCAATTTAAATGTTGCCCGGTCCTCAACTGACATAACATATGTAAATCCATACGTCTTTATCTTAAGAATCACAAATACAGAAGCCGATCGAGCGATCGCGTAAAAAGAAAACACGACCCGGTCCAGTCCCGATTCAGAACGGGTGGCCGTCGTCCGAAGCACCATTATTCTAAATAAGAAAATTAACTTCATTCCCATAATTTAAATATCAACTGTCGATACCGCAAATAAATTGCCAGATGCCACTATCTCTTTCTTATTTGTGTCCTGCTCTAATGGACGAAGGATGTCAATTGTGAAATTTATATCTCTTGACGAATTCAATTTATTGGAGGTCCTCTGAACTTGAACTGATACAGCGTAGTGATGAGATTGATCCCTTTAAGAGTTCCCACGACTTTGGTTGCGTAAAGTAGTATGATTATACAGTGCGTGCAGTTAAAATAGGTGATCGGGTCTATTAGCGTGCTTTGTTTGGTTATGATACTCATTAATCACACCCGTGATGAGGTTTCGAATTGTGAGAATATAATTTTGTCCTAGTCTCATGATGATTGCCCTACCATCAATTAGTTAATTTACAACGGTTATTACAATTTAAATTTAACATGAACAGGCCATAGTTTCTGAATACACAAAATTGTCTATACAGTATCCATAAAACATTTTTAGATTATGATTGTAATAGGTCTATGAAAGAAATATGTTATTAGATATATTAAATATAATTGAATACCTTAAATATGTATTAAATAGAACTTTTTAATTTAGGCAGATTCTGTTCAACAAGTTGTTTACAAGATCATACTGCGAAAGTATCTTGACGATGGAGCAATAATTCTTGGCCAAGGATCAAGATTGAAGGTTCCGCTTGTAAATGCGATGCTTCGATATTCGCTTAATGAAGACATATTGAATCGCTAAGCGGCAAAGGACAAGACATAGGCAATGTTTAAATTGACATGCGGCTCTTTTATGTGGCATCCTCTTGATTTTGTGGGAGCAGCGGGAAATAAAATAAACCGCACTACAGAAACAATTCCGTTAAAATAAAAAAAATAAAATATCTTTACAAAAATATTTAAATGTGACAAGGGATCTAAGAAACGGACTTTATGTTAATAAAACAATGGGTATCAATCCGAGCATAAAGGTGAAAATGTTAACAAATCTGAGTAAGGATATGAATTAAAAATCTGACAGTTACAAAAACCCACATCAATTAGCGGCAAACACGGCACAGCAAAAACAAAATGTCGCGTCCGCCGATCTTTTATTTAGACCGGCACTGGGGCCGGGAGAAGTTAACTTAGATTTTTAAAAGTTTGCTCAAAAGTTATTCCCGCGGCAGTCTCGCCTCGCACCTGATAAAGTAATTTTACGATTCCCTAATTCACACTTTTGAGGAGGGTTTAAAAAGTCAAAAGGTTTTTCTGCCCTTAAACGTAATTGGGATCGCATTAGTAAGTTTGAGAGAGCTTTCATATTTAATTTCTTACGCTCTATCACAGGCATTAGACTCTGTATTATTACTATTATTGAACGTTCTAAATATTTCCACGTCAATTTTTTCGTTGTAATTATGGGCTTTTGTAGATGTATTTATGTTTCAACGACCACATAAAAGCATCCAGTTTCATGTACAGAGGGGGCTCCTTTGTGAGACCAACAAAAAGCGAGTGCCTTAAACTTCTTGCGTTCAAAATAAGAACAAACGTGTCATCGACGAAATGACGCGTGTCGACCAATCGGGCGCGACGGCCGCAGACGTTGATGACGTCACTACACCACCGACCAATCCGAATCGCCCGTCGCCTCCGGTCAACTTGGACTAATTGCCCATGTGTGCTATAACGCTAGTTTTGAGAAGAAGTCGTGCGCATGAGTCGACTCACACGCATACACCACGACATCTTATAAGTACTCTATACGGGAAATACACATGCCGTCATCCATAGCTCCGCATAAGCAAATTAAAAAAGACTACAAATGGTATAATTAACTAATATTTTTTATACTAAAATTTAGAACAACTAATTTAAATAAAAAAGCACGACAGGATGTTGTCTGGTAAAATGTTTGAAAGTGACTTAGAATGTAACAATAAAAATACTTTCTCATGCAAACAGTCCATAGTAATCTGCAAATCATAATTTTGACCATTCTACTTAAAGTTTATAGTAAAGCATGGGAACATTTTAACACCGCTCTTCGTTTATAATGAGCAATTAATTTAGCTAACTGTTGGGCAGTGGGAACTAAATCCAATAAAACAATGGGGCGGCGTATAAAGAAATAAAACAATTTCTAATGCTTGTTGTGGCCAATAATGGCTGCCTAGTCAAAGGTCCACGTAATATTGTTAACGTTAAAATGTATTTAACAATTTAACACAAACCCTGACTAAAATGGTTAGCCAAAATGTGATTCCCGAGTTAAAGTAAAATATTTTTTTTAATGTTTGTCTACATTATCACATTATTAAATACACCTGCCAACAAAGATCACATAAATATAAAGTCCGTATAGAGCGTATAGTCTCTTCAAATAAGTCATAACTTCCTTTAATGAAATTGTGCCTAGTATACCACCTTACAATGTAACATTTATAGAGGCAGATTATAATGTAGAGGTGCAGATTATAAATTAATTATACTCTGCAATTTATTTACATTGTAACTTTATTGACAATGACCTGATGGAATAGTCTGTATGATTACCAATGGCCAGTTGTGATTACCTGCGAGGATAATTACCGTAAGGTGTTAATCAAATTTGATTGGTCTAAATATTATAATTTTGTGCCGTGTGATACCGGTAGAGTAGAATAGTACCTCCCACTGCACCAGGTGTCATAAGAGGCGACTAAATGCAAAGGGCGGGTATGGGCAGCAGCATTCCCGTTGTAATGGCCGTGTTCTGCGATTGCCAACACGCTTGTCCAGCGCGGCAATTATGGGCAAAAAACCTACTTTCTTGGAGAGTCTTACGTCTGTCTAGCAGTGGACTTCAAATGGCTGGTATGATGATTATAATTTACTTTCAATTTAAATGTAGTTTCACGACAGTTGCTAGTAATATAAAGTGGACATTTTATCATTATCCGTATTTTTAATGTCTCCATAGTCATGACTGTCAGATAAATTGTGAACATTGGTCGTGTAATTGCTCGAGTTTAGTTTGCCGTTTTAACATTAGCGGTTGCGATGTTAATGAATATTTGAGGAGTGTTACCGAGGGAATCTTTTCACGGGGCCCTCTCTGGACAGATGACCACGGCTGTGTCAATGTTGACAGACGAGACTGGCCTTTAAGTAGCTCGTTGCCGGTGAATGGGGTACAGCATCGCAAATGAGATAGTGCGGTCGTTGATGCGTGTTTGGTTAGATAACTTGAACGCAGTACTACTATTTTTTTGGCAATTATATATTTTGAAGGGAATATTGTCTTTTTATTGTAACAAAAATCACAATTGTAAATTTGTCGTATGTTATGTTTCAATAAAAAAAAACCGCTTTATTGATTGATTAATTATCCATCTATGAATGATGTTGATATCTAAAATTTGACATAGTCACTAATGTTTTGATTTCTAAATCGTGCAATGTTTATCATTGACAATTTTGTAATTGTATTTATGCTGTGATAACTTGGACGTTACTCCTAAAAAGAACTGAACTGCAATAATTATTTTGAAGCTACTGCTTAGTTTAGTAATCTTTGCTTTTGATATAAGAATTAAATTATTTTCGTGTGTTGGTGAAAATGCTTCATTCTATTTGGAACACGCTTAAATACTTTGCAAGCAAATAAAAGCAGAGAGAGAAAACTTATTTTTCACATACCTTGCGCGATGCGTACAGCTGGCATCTTGATTCTCATCTTGATTTGGTCACCTATTTTTAGATCTTCAACAACTTCTTTTATCCTCAGAAATCTTTATCTTAATATTTAGTATCAGTCGACAGTTTTTAGCTCACTTCACACGTACCGCCGCCGGTCCAGCGGTTTATCGCCCGCTTAAAACGTTTTTGATAACAGATTAAGAGTCATCACAAATTCAAACGGCAAAAATCCGACGGCAAAATGTCCCAACATTTTTAGTCACCTTCGTAACTTTTTCATCACTGTCAACTTAATTTTCGACATTTTTCACCCTTACTTTTTCCTTTTCATGGTGCTTCCTTTCAATTCATGACTGGTAAAAATGTCTACTTGTCAAAAATTTGTGGTCATAGGTCTTATCAACACTTGAACGGTCGTCTTACAATCTTATCTATCGTACCTATTGGCGATCTTCAGATAATTTAGATTGGTCACTTCAATATATTTTATCGGCAAACTTCTTCACTTTTTGGTCCGTGTAACAATTTTTAATCACTGTCCGTTTTGTTAAAATTTGCTTTATTGTCCTAATTAAGGTTTAAACTTTTAAGTCCTACTGTTGATATTTAAGACTGGAATTTTAGTTTAAAATGTTTTGTGTTTACGATGTCGGTGCGTCGCGATCGAGCACGTCGCGCGTGCGGTGGTGCAAGGCAGGTGCGCGGCCGGCCGCCCGCTCTCGCCCGATGTCCGAGAGCGTCTGTCCTAGTGTCCCTTCGCGCGAGGGCTCCGCGGCCTCCGCATGTCCACGACTAGCTCTGTCTCGCTCGGCCGGCCGACGACGGCGCGTGCGAGTCCATACGAAGTGGCCAGGGGTTACTCGCGGTCGCTGCTACCTCGGCTGCTCGACAGAGATCGCACCACGCGCCTCCCAGCATCCCCCGCCTACGAGCGAAAGAGATGGCCATAAATCATAAGTGCCGTGCGTCGGTGTGCGTGCGCGGGTGGGGCGAATATGCAGCGCGTACAAAAGAAAAGGGATAATATTTGCTTGCATATTTCATGACTCGATTAGGAGATGGAATTTTTAATTGAATGGACCGAAGCGCGGTCAGTCCGCGTTTTACGGGTTTTGAAATTGAAATGAGATACCTGAGTAAAAAGTTTCTTTTTAGGAATTAATTATTATACTTATGAATTTATTCCTTGGCTAATGAAATTGCAGGGGGTACAGCATATTTTATTGTGATGGTGATTAACGCATGCTTAATTAGATTAATGCAATTTTTTTTACCTAACTATAGATTTGAAAATGACAAATTGGTTTTGTAAAACATTTTCATCAATCAAATAAATTGGCCTCCTACAAATCGTAACGCCAGCTACTCATGCTACGAATTCGTAGCGTACTATTCTTTCGTAGCATAAAAAATATATTTTACAAGCCATGAATATATTTAATCAAATCATTATATAATACATACCATCATTTTTAAAATATCAATAGCAGAATATTATTTCACAGTCTCTATTTATGTCTAATTGATATTACTGTGTTTATTATGCTTATTTCAGCAATATTTACCGATGGTTTAATTGCAAATTTGTATAAAAAAACCAACCGAAAAGTATATAAAAAACAAATTTAAAAACACTTACAAAAACGCAACACGTAGCAATCTTAAACGACTAGATATTTCACTTTCGCTGGAAACTTTGAGCGCATTTTTTCCCGGAGTTATTTTACTTAAGGCAGCGAGAACTTATCTCAGCCGGTCCTTGACTTTAATAAGTTTTATGAGTGTCAGCCGCGACTTAACTGAGAAAGAACTTTTTCATAATTGTTTCACCGCCGAGTTTGTGTTCGATTATTGAATTTTCAGGTTCTATTGATTGGTCATTTGGTTTTTATTCTTTGTGATTTGATTTTGTGAATCGGATACGATTGATGTTATGATTTTTAAGCAAATGTTTTAATTACATAAAATATTGACTAGTGTTTATGAATTAAATTTTTTTGGTGTGTTTCTCAGGTCATTTTTATACATGAAGGTTTTATTTTACTAAATATTTTTATATCTTCAACCATCTTGACATTAAACTGGTTATTATAATATTGAATATTAAGGTATGGTCTAAATCAAACACATAATATGCATCAACATAATGAATATAATGTGACATATTTTCATTTATTCATGCAATTATATTCATTTTAATCGCAGTACAAGATTAATTCTATTGAAATAAAAAAAATATTTGTACTAACAATTAATCATGAGGATTTTTAGTCTCCAACTAACTTTTTCCAGACTCATAAATATTAATATAGCCCTAAAGGTTCCCATAGAGCACTTGTCCAAACATCGTCTCATAGGCTGGACAAACCACTTAAAAAGGTCCATGGTCATCGTATGTCCGTCCAAGACCACCGTCACTATATCTCTGTCCCTTTTAAATTAACGTGCACGTATAGGGAAAATAGAGATGACTAAAGGGTAGCCGGTTTTCACGAGTGGAAAGCCGGGTATAATGACCGATGTATGTCTATCCCGTTCATGTGTAGGGGTGTGTGGGTGTATTGAGAGGGACAGTGTGTGATAACGGGGTGTGTGTGATTTGCGTACTACTCGACGCCAGACGGCGTTTGTGATGCTGGGCGGCTTTGATGCGAACCCTCGGGTTCTAATATTAGTTTTGGTGTTGGTAGTATTGAGAACACAATGTTTATAATACATTTAAGGCATAGTTTACATAGTAATATTCGTACTACATTTAAGATAAGTATTTTGGACGTCATTCTTACTTTATTAATTAAACAATGGGACTATATTATTTTAGTCTAAACATAAAGATATACCACAGCTACTAGAATTAAAGACCACTGTTTTTCAAAAGAAAGTCTTCCAACAACCCGTTCATAGAATCACCGACAAAAATCAAGCGATCTATAGGACTACGCTACTTTCTACTCCCGTTTAAATACTTCAACTTTTTGCCCGTGCGCATATAATTGAACGTTTCGGGTAGTTTTTTCAGTTCCGTCGCCAGATGTGGGGACAGGATACCATAGAATTGCTCAATTGGAGACATGTAACGTTATATTTGGAAAAGTATCGAATTCTGTCATGCCGTTGACATGACAGATTTTGTTGTAACTGTTCTTAAGAAATACTAATTATTGTTTACTGTACATTTTGCGATCTGTCGCACGAGGTCTTCTAGAAAGCAAAAAGGAACTGTGATGTATTAAAAAAACACCTGCCATTTATTTCGTACGTTTAAAATATATAAATTTATAACGTTGTCAGAAGATACCGAAACTCTTACCTAATAGATATTTTTGGTAAGCGTAACCTAAGACCCATGCACTTGATGGACAAACGATTTCAGGATGGAGGCTACATACAATAGGGCCTATTTGAAATCAAACGGAAATGCTTAAATCCTGTCGTGGACGTTCTACGCATGATATGATGATGATAATTATGGAATCAAACCAGCCTATGCTTGACTACTGCGCTACGGGTTGTCAAGAGATCTTGTCTTGTAAATCTGATAGTGTAAGTGGATAAATTGAATAACACTAAATGGCAGTATTACATTCTTTCAAATATTTTATGGAAAAAACATTAATCACTGACGATCGAATTTTTCTAGCGCCCTTTCATTTTCATTTATCTATGTCTCTTCAGATACTAATGCTATCTTTTTCAGTGCAACTTTTTCAAATTCATTCTAATGGTATTTCATTTTTTGATTTACATGTAGCTTATGATTTAGTAAATTTTAAAAATACAATTCGTTATTACTGGTTTTTCTCAGAGTCATATTAGTTGGGTCTTATTCGCGTACCAATACTGAAAGCATTTTCCAAATCTGTTGACTGTGTGACGTCATAGAATAGTATATTATCACGCTTACATACAAATAAACTTACGCCTTATTTCTACAAGAAAGCACAGATAAGTGATACCACTAGCATCCCGACATACTTACCTTTCTTCTTCCGCATTATAAGTCTTAAATAGGAAAGTTTAGTTTTTAAACCACTAGCCGACAGACGTCCTGACATTGCTATTTTGCGCATTTTAACTGCAAACAAGATATTATAAAAAAGGTGGTGTGATTGTTACGTCATCTTAAATTTACTAATTACTCTGACAACAGCAAACTGAACAAAAGAGTTATTATAAGCATATCGGTCCAGCCGTTCGTTAATTCTACACCTATATACGGATATATATATCAGATTAAACTTAAAAGAAATGCAATAATTCGTGAATAAATAAATACATACATCTTTTAAAACGTTAAGACTAAAATTTCTTTAAAATAATATTATTTAAGTTTATTTATTCTAGTCAATTATAGAACTAGACCTCAAGAGTCGGGATACCAGATCAAGATCTACATCAAGAAGGATGCGCTATACTTTCAGCTATAAATTAGAAAGTCAAGGGGAATCTACCCCATTTCTTAAGTGAACACGTTCTAAAATAGAAATGGTACCAAGGGCACCTTTTGGACAGCACGTGTGTGACAGACAGTTTGACTTAATGAAAAACTTTGCTGTGTTCGTTTGATTTTTTGAAATAGTAAATTCACCCAAAATTTAATACATTTACATAAGTATCTTTTATCACTTGTGTTACATGTGTATATCAGTCAACAGAGAAATTATAAATATCTATGTAAGGATATGTAGAGCAAAAAATTATAATTGTTAATATTATATATCAAGCAAATAAAAATATTAATATGCAAGGAAATTTGGCAAACGTGGGAACATGATATTTGACACACTTTAAGTTCATTTGGAAATTAAGACGGAAAGCTATTTAAATTGTAAAAATGTACTGAATATATATAAAAACTATATTAAATACATTAAAATCAACATTACACACATTACTGTTCGAAAGACACATTAAATTATATTATTTAAATGAAATAAACATTAATTAAGTATTTGAAAAATTTTATAAATTTGCAACCACAGGACTACCATAAGTGTAAATAGATATTTGTATTCGGTGGGAATTCAATCCATGACCTTAGGTGCACAAGTTAGAATTATTACAGAATGCGCTATCGTACTACAATGTATAAATAAAGATGCCAGTGAAAAGTTAGTAT
>JACJUM010002929.1:14216340-14263949 GCA_020976665.1 Heortia vitessoides
GAAGCGAGTGAGGTATGTCAAGATCGTAGCAAGTGGAGATCCATAGTCTCTTCCTACCCCGATGGGATACAGGCGTGATGTATGTAATACTTAAATACAAATACAAAATATATTCTATACCCAGATGCATCACAAACACAAATATCAACTCTACCGGTACCCTATGACTGGTTTGAAGCGTGAGAGAGGTAGTGGATTACTAGGTAATGTGACATTATATCTTCAAGCCACAAGATTGTAACGTGCTAGTCGATATCCTTGTGATAAGTTGCGATGACGCGTACACTGTATGCTTGCTTCTCGCCCTGGACCAGTAAAAAATAATTTAAAAAAAAACGTACATCTTCATAATGTATGTCAATCCTACTTCTCTACCACTGAACATCAGTTTGCTCGTATCCAATTCCATTTAAAAACGTCCTTATGATATTCACCGGTACTATATGGACTTTGTAAGTAAATTCATCATACTAGCCATTGGAAGTTCAAGCTGGACAAAAGCTTTTCCAAGAAAGGAGGCTTTGTGCCCATAATTGCCGCACTGGGCATGCGTGTTGGCAATCGCAGAGCGCAGATATTGCGACGGGGATGCTGCTGCCATCACCGCCCTGTGCATTTGTGCTGCCCTGTTTCGGATGAATATACCGCCATTTGTCGGTTCTGGTACCTTAGTCGCCTCTTACGGCCCTGGTGGAAGGTACTATTCTACTTTACCGGTACTCACGGCACCGTACATTCAATTGCAGTAATAAAAGTACAAATTAATCTCGAGATTGTGCACATAAATATGATTTCAATATCTCAAGCAGACAAAATGCTAAATATTATAGTGCATTTATATGTACAGTATATCTTATTGAAATCACAAGAGCATGGCATTTCATTGAGTACGCCGCAGAAGCTGCAGCGTACATTACTTACAATGCGCGAATGTTTTCACTCGGCTGTCAATTAAGCGACGGCTTCTTTCATGTCCTGGGTTTTTTTTTTCATTTCTTTGATAGATTATTATGCTTTCACTTGCGTTCTCCTTTGGATTTTAAGTCGTTGAATAAATGTGTGTTGACGTCGAATACATACGACACAAACTCACTGCCTTATTTATATGCGGAACAAAGCGGCTTTAACGGCTTTTAAACGGGGTTCATTTATCGTTCGAATTTTTATATTTGACATATATGGATACTTTCCGTCGGTGGTTTTTGTTTTATTTTTAATGACGTAATTTAAGGTTATATAACTACTTATAATCGACTGAAAGGTTCTGGTACCGGTCACTCTTGAAAACAGTTGCCACAATGTAAACAAAATCTCAAACTATAAAACGTATTAGGTAAATAGTCCGCGTTTTAAATAAATAATTAGTATTTGTTATAGTTGTTGGAGAATGTTATAGTATTATTTACACAAAGACCAATATGTATGTAATGTTATTATATCTAGTCTTAAAAAATATAATTTTAGTTTCTCAGAATATGAGTTTATTTTATATCAAGTGAACATAGTTATATAAATTCTGATACTTAACAACATGGTATGTCCACTAATTTAGATTTTGATAATTGATTTTTAAAGTCGTCGTTCAAGTTTATATTTTTATGGTAGGTCGATAAACAAGCATTTAGTCTGCGTGACAGTAAATGTCACCGCAGCCTAAATACACTCGTACCAAAAGGATATCACTAGCGCGTTGCCAAACTTTTGACTTGAAGATATTATGTTACATAACTCAGTAATTTTCCTGCCTCTTACACCCTTAAAATCAGAGCTAAGCAATGCCTACACTGGTCTTTGGCTTTAGAAATAGGTGACAGTATACCAATGCAGATCTTTGTATGGCTACCTTCTGCATTAACACAAAAAAGGTATTTAACAAATTCGGAAATCTTAAATCAATGAAGTTCCATCCCTCTGGCTCCTGACTATACGAAATTTCTATCAGTACTTATTTTTTTTCTATTCGTAAAACGTTACAAGCCAAGCTATGTAACTATTTTTAAAGATATTTGCTTAATTCCAATTATTTTAGTTCCGATAACTCAAAACAAACTACATATGTCATTCGAAACAAAACCCCCCTGACGTCGAAACTGTTTATTATGTCCCCGCCTTCATTGACCAACCGCTTAATATAGAGTAAGTGTGATATTTGGTTTTTATACACAATTCTTAGCAACTTAGTCGGATACATGACTTCACATGTGCTGGATATAAAGCTATGACCTATTTTAAGAAATGATATCCGGTTTGACTGCCTTGATTCCTAACTTGTCTCGATTTCCTGATCATACCATGCACGTTTTGCCGATTTATTTTTATTTATTCAAATCCGCTTTATAATGTGTCTGCTAAACAACCTGATAAAATACTAAATATCTTACATAAGTTTTAAGTCTTTGCTTTTGTCTGATCTCCATTCAAATTGACGAGTTTGTCACTTCCCATTGATGTCATGTTAAGCGGATTCTACTGTATTTGTGCCTTATGTACCGTATCGCATAGGCAGAGTGAAATAGTACCCTTAGTTACCCAGTACCTCAGTTACCCTGTATGAGGTAACTGAGGTACTGGAACTGACAGATAGCAGTATGTCCACCCTAAGCAGTGTGGCTCAATCAAGGAAGGAATGGGCATCAGCATTACCGTCGCAAAGCTACGCCCTGAGCCTATCGCAAAAATTACAAGCAAAATTGCCCTTTTTTCAAGAGGCCAATGTCCAGCAGTGGGTTTTGTACAGCTGCTATGATGATGATGATAATGATGATGATTGTATATACAATAGATATTTTTATAAAAGCAGCATAATAAGAGATATTTGCAAGCGTATTCAAATAGTCCTATATTCTATATTCTAATAGTTGAGAATTAGCGCACAATCAGAGAAATGTGAAGTCTCCTGTGGATTTATGTTGTACGTATACGTACTGTGCTGCGAGCTACCGAGCCAGCTGTACTGTAGGACTAGAGTTTAATATAAACGCTAGTGATGTTTTTATGTCGATAAGCTTATATTTGAAAAAGGGTTAATCAAGGTTACTAAAGTAAAAACTTGAGTTTTATGGAATTTTTAACAATGATTTCATTTGTGAGGTTGTTACTAGAACGATAGATTTGTGATAGGTATCATATATAACCGGTTTTATTGTATACTTATTTCCTGTGCTCAGCAGTAGCTAGACGTACGGCTAATATAGTGATGATATTAAACTAGGTTATAAAAGTATTTTTTTTATATCTGCTCCCGATAAGCTAATTAAATAAAAGTGTATATGTATACAGACTTTATTAAAAACGCTACGAAAGGTTGGTAACTATATATTATCGATATTATTTTCGATACTTGCATTCTAGCGCTTTATGCCAGTAAATATATGCTACTTTAAGCATGAAAACAAAGCATTCTAATAGTATCGATAACTTATCACAGGTCGATTGACGCGTCAGTACATACATCACTAGCGCGACATATTTGGTAGTGCTGATTAGGCTGTAGGCGCGTTGATTCACGCGCAGAATCGCCAACATCCATCCCAATTAGGGCTGTACGCCTAATAAACAACTGAAAGTCGCACTTTTCCTACCTAAGATTTAGCTGCTATAATATTTAGACGGAGTTTGGTTTACTCGGGCTGTAAAAGAATAAGCCTTGGTTTCTATTCAGTGGAGAAAACAAATTATGTACGGTTGCGTAATAAATTGTCTCTTTTCCAGAAAATACTATATCTCTTAGTTATATTAATAATTTATTTTGATTTCGTTTTCATTTTTGTAGACGTTCAAACTGACACGATAAACGAAAATATAAAGATAGAAAACTTATTACTACCAGTATATAATGAGTTGTACATTAGATCTTTATGCGGTACAAAAGATTTAAATAAACATGACATATTTTTTGTTTCTAGAATAAAAAAGCGATGCTTGTATTTTAGCTGTTTTTACAAAAATGCTTATGATTTGATCCACACTTCAGGTTGATTACACTTTTTGGGAGTTACAATATATGAACAAGAATTATATATTTGTAAAGAGTGTACATTTTTTTGTCTATTATTTATCTTTTTGCATCTTTGCAGATCAATATTAAATTTGGCACTTAAATTTGACCCCAGGAAAGGTTCTCATTGCACATTATATATATAAATATAGGACTGACGTCATACCTATCATCACAAACTATTTATTAAAATTAATAATAAGTGATATTGATTTATTCCCAATTAGTATGTCATTCTTTGAAATTTACAAAGAATATCATAATAGACGAAAAATCGAAATGTAATGTCGAAAACTGGTCGAATATTAGCGTACACCCTATCTTATTGAATTCATCAAACATTCGGTGAAAGTAATCTCCATAGAACCTTCAATAGCATCCTAAAGCCTAATAAGCATCCTCGGAGCTATGATGAAACGCGACCGGGCCGGCACCCAACGCCCACGCTGTTCCCAGACTGAATCATCGTTGAGAAATATGTCTGTTTGAACAACTGACGTGATAATAGAATCTGCGTGTCTGAACTGTGGAGGTTAATTTTGAGGTACTATGGCATCTTTAAATTACCAAAACGACGGGAGATTAAACCCTGATGACCGCCAAGGTCATACTTAGAATTCTGACCCTTCGACGGACTTGATGACGCATACGGTAGTTTTACTATCTAGTGCGCTAAAGGCCAGAGATTCGATTCCCACTTAGATATTTTTTTTATAATTTCGCAACACAAGTGGTTTAAGCGACTTATGTCGGAATTAGGTCAATGTGTGAGATATTGTGTAAATTTATTTTTTGTTATTATGTGGTATAGCGTGATTTTAATAAATAAACATAAATGCCAGCTTAAATAGACAATTATGATATTGTTGCAGTCGCTCAAGTATTGGCAGAATAGGATAGTATCTTCTCTTGAACCAGGTGTCGTAAGAGGCGACTGCGTAACTGGAACCGAGAAATGGTGGAGTATCCATAACAATAGTGTAGCTCTAATGAATCAAGATGGTGATGAGAATTTCCGTTGCGAGGTTTCGCTTTGCGATTGCTGCTACGCCAGCCAAGCCCGGACATGTTGAGGATATTTTAACACAACATCCAGTTATTTGACTGCATCTCTCGACCTTTATTTTATTTTCTTATGAATTAGTATTCACTATATAATTATAAAAGCTATAAGCATATGTATATATATATACACATTATCGGCCATTGCTGGACATAGGCCTCCCCAAATGATCCCCAATTAGAACGGTCGTATGCAGCCTGTAGTTCTTGGCGTTCCGCAGCTGCAGCCGCGTATCGTCTAGCGCTGCCTTCATCTGTGTCGACTCGTTGTTGAGTATCGAGAACTAACTCTGCAAACACTTGCACTCCATAATGTAATAATATTACGATTAAATAAAGGGGGTTCTTAAACATTTTAAAGGTATTATTAAAGATTTTATATCAGCAAAACTAATATGTTAATAAAAGATCATGTTAAAGAAACAATTTCACGAGCCCGATCACCGATGGTAGCGATCCTATTTCGTGCGCCAAGAGTTCGATTCCCACCGAGGCCAAATATTTATATAATGATGTTTGTGTTTGTTCTGTATGTAATTCCTCTGTTGTCTGATGTCTGTACCACAAGTGCTTTAAGCGACTTACCACGGAGCTAGTTCAATGTATAAGATGTTGTGGGAATTATTTATTTATTTAATTTTAATTAGATAACAGTATAACATATTTTATACTATTCTGGTGCTTACATAGGGGTAATTAGTTATGAAGATGAACTAGTCATATATATATATATATATATATATATATGTGTGTGTGTGTGTGTGTGTGTGTAAAGAGGTTATCTTTCCTCGAATATTATCACCCCGAATAATAACGGTTATATTCCATAATAAACATCTATGTTTACATCAGATTACATCAATAAGTCGAACATCCATTTAGCGTAGAGTTTAAGAGCCTGTTTAGTCTATCTAATACGCAAAACACATTGACCTAGTGATTTTACGAGCGGCTAGCTTTTATTGTGGAAAGTGAAAGAGATATCTATGACACTTTATACATCCGATGTCGTGCAAATAGAAAGACTGATTCTTTCTTAAGTTGGTTGTTTTATCGGTCATTATTTATTATGGGTATCCTGTTCAGAACGGGTTTTTGGAATTTAGTTGTGGCAAATTTATAAATGTAAATTTGATAATACTAAGAAATATAATATTTAAATTCATATATTTACCACCCAGGTCCAGTACAAATACAAATGTTCATCAGATAAATTGGAGGAGATTGGAGATCATAGGAGCATTACCGAATCCGTCTATCCACGCACCACCTCTACTTTATAAGTAATTCAATGATAAAACCACAAAAATGTTTAATTAAAGGGTTTTTCTACATTTTATACATAATCTTGATTTTGAGAAAATATTGTATTCATTTATTATAATACTAAGTATTCACTACATTTTATTAACTATTTTCAAACATATATCTTACTGTTTCACTGAGAAATTTAAGTTTAAAATGGATAGACGTCTTTCTTATAGTGATATATTAATACAGTAGTAAGAATACAAAAAAAATGATAAGTGTTAAAATACCAATTTTACACTTTACACTTTAAGGACAGCATATTTTTAAAAGCGTATTTTATATTATATTCATGTAATTATTCTAATTTTAGTTTCATTAAAGTGTTGAATCTGAAAGTCACTTGAACATTATATGAAATTAACTGGATGGATTTAAATATTCAACTTAAAACATACTTGAACATTTTTGCGTAGGAATATAATATAACATACAGTGTCCAAGGTCTCGTTAGTGATGTTGCACGTAGGTTGACATACAAACGCAGGTACTCGGGTTAGATTCCCAGTCAGCAAAAACATGTAGGTATTACATTTTTTAAAAAGTTACCAATGGTTTGTGCATTATGTGGTAATTTACTCAGATTAGCTTTCAGAAGTTAAACAAAGAGCTTATAACAAGAATAATAACATACAGTCGCTAACCTACAGACTTCAAACATAACATTTCACTTCAATACCAAGGTGACGTCATCATTATCATATTAGCCATTGGCAGTCGACTGAGAACCTCCTTAAAAAAGGGGTCTTTACCCACAATTGCCGTGGTGGGCGTGTTGGCAATTGCAGAGCGTAGTATCGCGACGGGGATGTTGATGCCCATGTACATTTGAGATACGCTGTTACGGATAGATATACCATACCAGGCGGTATATCTGTCGGTTCTGATACCTAAGTCGCCTCTTACGACACCGCGTATAGGGGGAGATACTATTCTACTCTGACGGTAACACACGGCCACTGTTGTTGATAATATTTTTAAAATACTACAGGCAACCTACTAAAATATTGGATCAACCCTTTCGTAAACATTTATTTGACGACATTGACGTTTTTTCTGTGTTTGGGTGTTAAAAATTGTATTTGGAACATATGTGTATTTATTATATATTAGCTTTTGCCCGCAGCTTCACTCGCGTTAAATTCGGGGCAACGCGGTTTCCCTTTTCTAATTTAGAAGACAGAAGAGGACTCGTAATAGAATATTATATTATTACGCTACTGTAGACGATATCATATGTCTTTCAATTTGAGGATCTTCCAATATTGAAAACTGCGAAAAGTTTCATATAATATTTTACCCCTCAGAAATATAAAAAATAGTCACAATACTATTGCATTGTGACTGTTTTTTAACTTTTTGCATTGAAAATTGCTGAATGCTCGATACAAACTTCCACCCCGCATTCTAGGAAAGCGGAAGGTTAGAAAGAGACAAAAAGTAGCCTAAATCTTTTTCCATCTCTTCAACTATCTAAATTTAAAAAATATTTCAACTCTTTACTGTTTTGCCGTGAAAGACGAACTAACAAACTAACACACAAATACACTTTCCCTTTTATAATTTTAGTATAGATTATTATTACTTTGCTAGATAATCATCAGAAAATGTATTAACTACAATAACAAACCTAAGTAAGTGCTGTTTGTTATGTTTTTATAGTCAGTATCATGCATAACGGTAATTATTTAATTACTAGTGCTTTTAATAAATATCAAACAATTGAACAAATTTGATAAATCGACTCTCAAGTAACATAATTATGCACCTATATCGTGAGAAACCAAATACTGATCTATCTTCTTGTTTACTTTTATACACAGTAGGCTACCAAATAGTAAGTTGTATTAACTATATCATACAAAAAAGTCTTCTGAAGTGCTACTTTAATATAACACATTAATAAATCTTTCGATAGGTAGAAATCAGTATAAACTCGCAAAACAGTAAAAAATTTTTGAGAAAAAAAAAATATCTCTCGTTTTATTTATAATTTTATATAATCATTTTCTTTAAAAAGTTATTATATTATTATTTTCACCTTTACATATGAGCAGGTAATGTGTATAAGTTCTGCTGATAATGCTGCTTCGAAAGCTTTTCAGTATTTTATTTCTAAAACTACAATAAGAGGCTATTTTAGTATTAACTCCATATTTAGTTTTTTTTTTATATTATGAAAGCAACAAACTATCATATGGTCTTCTTGGTGGTAAACGCAGACGCAGTGACAAGGATATTACTATTGTGTCGCCAACCATGTGAACTGAAGATACTATATCACATTTACCCAGTAATTTTACTGCCTCTCTCACCCTTCGAACCGGAACATAGCAATACAAACACTGCTATTTGGCGGCAGATATAGGTCAACCTCATGTGAAGTTCAATTGGTTCATGTAATTTTTTTACAAATAAATATTCTTTTTTGAATAATCCCCACACTTTGCATTCTCGTTTGTTTCTTTTATTCTATAAATATATTCACAAAGAATGTCACACATTGACCTACCTCCAAGACATAGATCAGCATATCGGATTGCGTTACGGATATCAGACAACAGAGGTTTTAATACCCTAATACAAATAAAACACAAATATCAATCACACAGGTGTTTGACCTCGGTGGGTATCGAACCCATAACCTATAAGTCATTAGATTGGGACATTATCGAATGTGACGTAAGGGCCTTCAAACTTTGATAAATTATTTTAACGCGTTATTATTGCAGCATTTCTCAAGATACAATTCAGAGCCTAGCGCATCGTCATCATATCAGCTATTGGAAGTCTAAAAAAAGAATCTTTAAAAAAAGTCTCCCAAATAAGAGTCTCTCAAAAAAGAGTCTCCCAAATAACAGTCTCCCAAAAAAGTTTCTCCCAAAAAAGAGTCTTCTCAGCCTCCGCGCTGGGCAAGCGTGTTGGCAATCGCAGAGCGCAGCTTTCGCGACATGGGTGCTGCAGCTCATATATATGTTTCGGATGGATATTCCATCATTTATTGGTTCCGGTACCTTAATCGCTTCTCACGACACCTGGTACCATGGGAGGTATTATTCTACTCTGCTGGTATCTCACGGCTTATGATACGGTACCTCGCGCATAATCAAATAAATTTACTGTTTGCATTGTAAACTGCGTACCGAAGCGAACTAGCATAGATTTATGTGGGCTAAGAACAGTCGATATTGTCTAGCTGCGTTGGATCTGAACGAGCGCGGGGTGTTGCCGGTATACGCGAATAGCCATCATTGTTTCTTTAGTCAATAGCTCCTTTGGTTTATGAAATGGAAATTGTTGGTTATATCTGTGATACGAGAGTATAAAGATGATAGCCCTTACAAGACAGACTTAGCCTCGGCTTGCGTGGGATTTTGTTAAAGTTGTAAGTCTCCCAACAATTTTCAAAACTTTCGCAATTATTTGGTAACTCTATTTTAATCGGTGCTTTATTTATTATTCAATATAAATGGTCCTTTTTCAATATATATATATATGTACATATATATGTGTACAAAATATAAAATAAACAAACTTGCCATAAGTTACCATAGTAGAATAATAAATCAAGTGTGGTGAGAGGCGACTAAGGTACGGAAATATAAAGTTTGAGTAAAACCAATATACAAAAATCTGCCTGTGTACCAAATTTCATTTTAATCGGTTCAGTAGCTTTGGTGTGATTGCGTAATAGACAGAGTTACTTTTATATGTATAATATTAGTTAGAATAGCAAGATAAGATGAGTATGTTTTATGACTAGTAGGTAAAATGGACATCATTTGCTGATTAGCATGAAGAACGTGCGTCGTTTAAAACTACATAAAAATAAATATATACAATTATTTTCATGTCAAATTGTAAAAACAAAAGGTTAAAAATAGCAAGATTATTTTTTTCTGCAACAGGCATTTGTTTTTAATGTTCACAATTGAAATTCTGACATTATAATCTCAACAATGTAGAATTTAGAGGTAAAAACCCCATGTCCGAGTACGGTTGTTATCAAAAACCGGGGGCTATTAGCAGGAACAATAGACAAAGAGGGGCCGATTCTGAACGGCTGGCGCGTGCCCACCGATGGTAAGATAACATCATGGCTACCCTTTACTGTTTGGTTTTTTTCCTTCTCTTATTGTCGCGTAAATATTGTGTTCTAACCTTTTTTTTTATTTTTTTTTAATATACGCTGTAGGTTTTATTTGGTTAGCTTGTCATTAAAACAAGAGACGGAAAATCAAAATAAAAATGATTGTTTGATCTTATTAATAGAGATTTAATGAAATTATTGTTTTAATTCAATTATTATTATCATTTAGAAAATAAGAATAATAATTTAATTTAGACAATATAAATATACTTTTACAACCTGGATATATGAATTAAAACATATTCACCTAAAAGTATTGGGTATAATCCAAAATAAGCTTTATGATACAATGTATTTAAAAAAAACATTTTTTTAACATCAAACAAATCAACACAGTATTGTATCTAGTTTGTTTTAAATGCTCTCTTTTAATATATTTGCATTAGAATAGAAAAAACAAGTAAAAAACAAACAATAACTACTACAGTATTGTTTTGAGTTGATTATTACAGGAGTCCGCTTTATATCGTCAATTTAATTACACCAATAAAAATCAGAAACAGTTGGCCCCAAGCAACGAAAATGCAAATTGTTCCAAAGATGTCACAACTCTACCAAGTCATGGCTACAGTGAATTCTAAATTCAAAACTAGCATGCACCGCGTCCATCAAATGACTTTATTCGAACCAATAAACGCAAGAATTTCCATGTTTGAATTATATATTTTTTAATGAAATCACGAAACCGGCCCGTGTTTTGGCGCGTGGTACTGACAGGTACCATCTATTGACCGTAGGCCAACCCTCGTGAACGGGTCACTTTTTTTCACAACGCTTTTGAATAAAGAGCTTTTTGAATAAGTCTATTTTGTTCAATCCCGTTGTAAAAGGATTTTTTTTTAAATTCTTTTTGTGTGGTCAAGTAATAAGTATATGGTTCTTTTAGGATTTAAGGCATTTGTTTTTTGATATTATAAGAAAAACTTGTTATTTTGAATTTCCTTTGTATTTCGGATGGACTCTAATTAATTCTTTTTCTGTAAATACGGAAGACTAAGATGGAGTTAATGTTCTTATTATTTAATGAACTTGGGTGTTACTGCTAAAATAAATTGACCGGAGAGAAAGTCATCGATTAACTAAAATCTTCATTTAAACTTAGAACCATAGGTACTTGTCAAACACTATGACCATGAGCGACGAGCTATACCAAGGGTGGGCTAAGGTCGTGGCCAGTCGATATATGGTGCCAGGCCGTGCCGTATACCCGGCGCATCTCATGAACCCACCCTATAACATTACCTGTTTATGACCCCCACATACTTAATACACTTAAAGGCCAGACTAAGCCGGCTCCACCGCACTGCAACGCTGTAATTTCTTTCGATCAAAATTATTACGTCTTGTTGCAGGCTTATAAAATAAATTTTTTAATATATCAAAATTTATTCTACATACTGGCCTAACTATAAGAAATAAATAAATAAATATCTTGTAATTGCCGCGCTGGGCAGGCCTGTTAGTAATTATGGATGGACTGCTGCCCATTGCCGCTTTGATGTATTGGAAATTCGCTGTTACAGTTGGCATACCGCCATCAATCCTCCCACGCTTTTTATGGTTCTACTCTCGAAAAAGTAAGTACGCCATAGAGTCGTGCCCTAAGATACTGTAGCGGCTCGCTGTTATTCTTAGAAATGGTCAATTGAGATCCGACAAAAGTCCATGGCCCGTATGACGTGATTAAAGTATCATACATGAGGAAGACCACTTAAAGAGGTCGTATGCATTGGTACCTCACTCTCAACTATTTCTACTGCAAAATAACAGTGTTCGCATGCTGTGTTCTGGTTTAAAGAGTGAGAGAGGAAATGAAACTACTGGGTAAATGTGCCATTGTATTTTCAGTTAACAGGGTTGCCGACACGCTACTCCTTTTTAAAAAAAAAAGGTAAAGATATCGCAAGCGTTAACCTCAGGGTCTGGTGTTGTTGTATCCGGATCATAATAATTCGTACACAGCGGTAGAATTGGTGACAGTGAGGTACTAATGCATGTGAACAATTAAATAGGTTGTGTACCTATTTAATTATTCACCTGCATTTATTTATTTTGAATTTGGTAGCATTGATAAAAGATTACTATAATATGAAGAGAATGACCTATAGAGGAGTAGAGACACAACGTTTAGTTTTTTTAATACTTACAACAAACAGAGATGTTTAATAGTATATAATTAATGATTCCCACAACATCTCATACATTGACCTGACTCCGTGGTTAGTCAATTAAAGCACTTGTATCACGGACGCTAGACAACACAGGCATCACAAATATACTACATAAATATATTTATCTAACACCCAGACACAGAAAAAAGACAAATATCAGGATATAAACATTTGATCTTGGTGGAAATCGAACCCACGACGTTTGGTGCACAATATAGGATCATTACCATCTGCTCCATACATTTGATACAACCATACAAATTTAGAGTCAAATTTATCGGTAATGGTAGACTACTGGTCAAGCTCGTGTGAGAGATGTATGAAGTTAGCTCATCACAGAGAGCGAGATCATTGAACTTAAACAAATCGTTCGGGAAAGTTCAAAAGCGCGTAAGTGCCAGTTGTCCATAAAATTCAAAGTTTAATTAAAAAAACATGAAATTTTCACTCTATTTATTAATGTTACATACGCGGTATTAAAATCTCCGACGAAATCTAACATTAAGCGAGTAAAATACGCAGTCAGGCATCTACGCGGCGTTAGAATGAAGTGCGGCACTCAGTTTTATTTGATTGAGCAATCATTGACTGGTAACCATAGAAATGAGTTGTGTGACTCACGCGACGCGTCACCAACTACTTTTGGATCACCCTCAAACGACAACGTAGAGTCCGTTGATTTTACCTCCTTGATTGGATTTACATGTTTCATACAAATAAGTTAAGTTTAATTATTATAATGTCAACGAAAAAAGAGGTCCACTGCTGGATATAGACCTCCCCTAAAAAGAGATAATTTTGCCCATAATTTCCGCGCTGAGCAAACGTAGTGGCATTCGCGGAGCGCAGCTTTTGTGACAGCGCTGCTACGGCCCTTCCTCGCCATGTGCATTTGAGCTAAGCTGTTTAGTGTGTATATATGACCATCTATCGGTTTTGGCACCTCAGTCGACTCTTACGGCACCTGGTACAGGGGGAGGTACTATTCTACTCTGCCTCACGGATAAATTTTTCAACAGCCCTTTTTGTATCCTTCAAATATTATAAATGCAACAGGTTGTGTGGATAGATGTGTCTTCATCATTATTATAGCAACCGTAAATCATCCACTATTGGTAGATAGACCTCTCCAAAAAGAAGGGGGAATTTGCTGATAATTGCCACGCTGGGCAAGCTTAGCGGTAATCGCTGAGCGTAGCTTTGCGACGGGACTTTGCTGCCCATTCCCACCCTGTTGCATTTGAGTTACACTGCTTTACATGGATATACCGCCATATGTTGGCTTCGGTACCTCAGCCACCTCATTCTACTCTGCTGATACTGCACGACCAACAGCCGGTACCACAAGGCCACACAGATTGTTTTGTGAATGATTAAATCTCTTTCACGCCGAAACAACTAAATAGATCTAGATGAAATTTCACACTGAGTTTTATTGATTGTCTGGAATAACACATAGGCTACTTTTTAATCAGAAAATTAAAAAAAAAACAATTTTTATACAATTAAACTGTCACAATGTGACATAGACAACATCATCATATCAGCTATTAGAAGTTTTCTGCTGGACATAGGTCTTCCCAAAAAGAGGGAATTTTGCCCATAAGTACCGCACTGGACAAGTGTGTTAGTGTGGTAGCATCCGTGACGGAGATGCTGCTGCCCAACCCCGACCTGTGTATTCGAGCTACACTGTTTCGGATGGATTTACTGCCATCTACCGGTTTTGGTACCTTAGTCACCTCTGACTACACCTCATGGCCGGTACCTCACGGCCAACACAGTCATGAACTATTGTTATGTAAAAAATAATTAAAGAGCACCTAAGAATCGACCAATAGTCTCGTTTTTTAGAGAGACAGCTTTTTACCAAGATATCACAAGTAAGATCTCGTCGGACTCTTAAAAAACCCTATAACAAAATTTAAATACCTTATATTAGACAAATCACTTATCAAAGAAGAGAGCCGGTTGTAAGGCTAAAGGAAGACATTACAATGTCAGTATTGTCATCGTAATTATGTGGCCCGTATGTCATTCTATGCGAATATAACGGGGACTAGGTAAACTGTGGACTTGGCTAATACTGTCTCCCAATATTTCTCATGGACTGCTCGTTTGACCGATAAAAATTTACATTTATTAAAGCCATGTGGTACTGGCAGAGTATAATAGTAGGTACTTCTCACTGCACCAGGTGTCGTGAAAGGCAGGCACAGATCGCGAATGGGCAGCAGCATCCCCGTCGTGAAAGCTGCGCTCTGCGATTGTCAACACGTTTGGTCTAAGCGGCAATTTTGGGCAAAATTCCTTTTTCCTTGGGGTGGCCTAAGTCCAGCAGTGTAATTACAATTGCTGGTATGATGATGTTGACGTCTAATTATAGAATATAATTCAAATAAAGTTGGACCGTAGAAGCAACTATTAAAATTAATAATTATTATAAATCATGGTTACATAACTATAAGGTTTACTTGTTAATTTTAGCTAGCAATATTCAATGACACCGCGGTATAGTGATGGAGGGTTCTAATCCCTTTGATACAACTTTACTTGGAGGGTTCTAATATTTGAAAAGGACTAGGCATAGACTTTTAAAAAATATTGTCTTTAATTATTCTCTAAAAATAAAGTCTTATTTTTTTAATTTAAATAACTATTAAATACCTACCTACATAAATAAATAAAATAAATAAATTTGCACAATATCTCATACATAGAATTAATTCAATGATAAGTCGCTTAAAGTACTAGTGTTATTGACATCAGATAACAGAGGAATCACAAATATAGTATTTCAATACATATAATAGTAGATATAAACTTAAGAGTTTTGCAATCCTGTACAAATTTTAAGGGCACATTTACATATTATACATTTTTAAAAGTAAACATAACTAGTTTTATACGTTATACATAAATACTATACAAATCTTTCGCCTTTTAAATATTAGGCACATAGCACATGTGTGCCTGAAAAATCTATACTTGATACTAAATTTAATTAACGATATTGTAAATCACTTAGAGATGCCTATGCCCAGCAGTAGACGTTCTGCGGGTAATATGATAATGAATTAATATTTTTTTTACAAAATGCATTTTTTGACATTGAGTCGTGTGTTCGGTAAATGAAATAAATAGGTCTTCAAAATAAGATGTCATCGAATCGATCTGACAACGTCTGGATAGAAACGTAAATAATTAAATAAATGGCTGGACAGAAAAGTATTGAAACAGTGTTTTCTTTTTACACTTTTTAGCCATATATTCTTATCTTTTTATTACCAAGTCCTCAGTGTACCCGGTGTGTTATAGCCAGCGTTCGCCATAACCGACGTTGATGGCCTCACAAAAGAATTATTTTGCCTTCACGTGCGTCGGATATCAACTTTCTTGGGGAAATTGCTGCGCATTTATTAATGCCTCCATTGTGTTCATCGATCTTTTACAAAATTTGAAGGTTTTCATTGATGCAGGTTTTTAGCGCTGGTGATTTTTGTTAAGATATCTAGTGTTTATTGTTCTATATGATTCAGGTGGTTTTCTAGTAGAAAAAATACTATTGTGCAGTTGATTTGTAAAATGATTTAACTTTAAGCGTTTATAGTATATAATCCAAATGCATGCTTACGTATATTGAAAAGGTAAGAATAGAAATACAATTGTTTAATAATTATATTTAAGAATTGTGTACACATGTATAAATATATTACTAGCTAACCAAATAAACATTGTCTGTCTTTAATTGGAATACGTATAATTAAAAAAAAATATCAGGTAAAAATTTCATGTTTGTCCGGAATGAACTTCAAAACTACTAAACCGATTTAATTTCTTTTTTACTTTCTATGTACAGTTAGATTCTGTTTGAAAGATTGAATATTTTATACCTCAATATATGACCGCAATATTTTTTCATTATTAATGTAAGCTTTTAAAATAACACGGTCCGTGGGATGGAATCTAAGAGTCTCCGGACCGTAGCCATACGCACGCTCATTATATCATCGCAAGAATATCACTTGAGCGTCATTAACCTTGTGGCTTGAAAATATTAAGTCACGTTACCTACGGTATAAATGATGCTGATTTATTCTTTTAAATGCAATATTTAAAATCACAAATCATCATCAATAGTTGGTTAGTACCACCTGCCCGGGATGCTGTCATACATTTCACCAGGAACCAAAGCCAACATTACAACACTGCCAGATTACAAGTTACTGTTAGCAACTTCTGCGTGGATAGGAAAAATTAAAAAATTAAAAAAAAAGAAATTATAAAAGAAGACATCGTAACTGTCAAATCCTGTCACAACATCTCCTGTCAATCTTGAGAAACGTCAAACTAAAATATAACAGAATTAACTAGCTAAATGTTTAATAAACCACGTTATAAAGCCGTTAAAAATTATTTAATTATGAGTACTGAACTCGTAATTGTTAGAAAATAAAATGAAATATTTTCATCGTCATAATATCCACCACTATCGAAGTCCACTGATATCAACATTGGCCATCTTATAAATATTTTTTTTATTTATAATTGCAATTCTATGTATCATGGTGATCGCTGAATGTAGCTTAGAGATGGTATACCCGTCACGTCTATATCCTCTGTTAAGGAGTATGTTAAGAGGCTAAGTTAATATATTAAATAACGTACTTCAAGCATAAATATAACAATGCAGTAAAGTTGATTTAAAACGAGACGCCTTAGTCAAGACATTGACTTCTAACTTTGAAGACAATAATTTTACCTGTACATGGAAACCGGTCTTTCTCGGACAAAAAGCGCTGTCAATCACGACTGACCTTTGACCGTTGTGGTCAAGTTCGATCCTCTAACGACGGCGGTCAAGGTTACAGTTGACAATTACCATACAAACGGTGGATCGTATAATGAGTTGACCATGCTTGAAGGGGTCAAATAGGGTAGGGCTGGCAAATGAATAATTTAAGAAGATAATGTTTTTAGAGTTTTTTCTTTTTTGAAGTAATTAATAATGTACGAAATAATATCGGCAAATTCTCGCTTTCTTTGTGCAATATCCAGAAATGAACTTCCAATGGCTGATATGATATGATGAACTAAAAATCAAAAGATTCTAGTAGTTGCAAGTAACAGTTGATTTTGTAAGATTTTACCACATATTGGGGTACATTCTATCAATCTTTGAAAGTCCACTCCTGGATATAGGCCTTCCCGAGAAAGGAGGAATTTTGCCCATAATTGCCGGAATGGGCAAGCGTGTTTTCAATCTCAGAGTACAGCTATCGCAACGGGTAAGATGGTGCCAATCCCCGCCATGTACGAGTACATTTGAGCTACGCTGTTTCGAATGAATATACCGCTATCTGTCGGTTTTGGTATTTTAATCGCCTCTATTTTGCCAGTGAGTACCTCACGAGCAAAATTACTATTTTCTATTTGTAATAATGTTATCTGGAAATAATTTTAATTTCACCCGCTGCTTCATCCATGTAGACAGATCAGAAGTGACCGAGATTATATTCTTAACAATTCAATTACAAACGTCTACATACTATGAAATAAAGTCCTCATTTAGGTATAATTAAATCTTTAAAACTACGCAACGTATTTTAAATAGATAGTGATTCAAAAAGAAGGATTCTATGTACAAAACATGCTTGGTAAAGAAACACTGATTACTTGAGATTTCTAATGTGATATCTTAAATAAATCTGGCTAAATCCGATGAGTCAGATCAAAATAATGTACAACAGTCTTTTACACCTTAAAAAGGTCTACTATAGAAGTTCACCATAGCATAATTATGTCTATCTCCCACTTGACCTACATTGACAATTTTGTATCCTCATTGGACTCCAAACATAATAAGTTTATGCATTGTTTGAACAATAAAGTTTCACTTGCAGCGTCAACCCTGGTTTCGAGGTTTAGTTAGTTTTTGTCTCATCTCATCTTCGCAACAAAACAAGCTAAACTAGACGATCGTAACTACAAAGGAGTAAGGTTCAAAATTGTACTTAAAATGCAGTTGCGTGTTATTGATGTCTTGTCGGCTTGGTGAACAACAGTGACACATATTTAATTGTTTGTTAGTTTCAAGCTACTGATGTCTAAAGGACAGTTTTGGGATATGTGAAAAATTGGAAATTAAAAGATAAGAGTTTTGGATAACCATATCATATTTTTATGTGCCGTAAGGTACCGGCAGCGTAGAATGGTATCTGCCTGTGTATCAGGAGTCGTAAGAGGCGACTAAGGCACCAGAACTGAAAGATTGCGGTATATCCATCCGAAACAGTGTAGTTGAAATCCACAGGACCACTATAGGCAGCAGCATCACCATCGCAAAAGCTACGTTCTGTGATTGCCAGCACGCTTACCCAGCGCGGCAAATATGGGCAAAATTTCCCGTTTCTTGGGGAGGCCTATGTCCAGCAGAGAACTTCCAATGGCTGTAATAATGATGATGATGTTGTATACATGTACACATATATAAAATAAAGTGTTGTCTAGAATAAACTTTTAAGTAATTGGACCGAATTTATATATTTTTTGCTTATTGTACGCTGTTTGATCTAACTTTAAAGATAGGATAGTTAATATCTCAATTATTGTCGCAATATATTTTTTATTTGCCATGTTGTACCAGCAGAGTAGAGTAGTACTTCCCTCTGTACCAGGTGCCGTAATAGGCGACTAATGTATCAGAACCGAGAGATGGCGATGTTTCCAACCAAATATTGTAGCTCAAGTGCAGAGAGTGGAGACGGGCAGCAGCATCCCCGTCGCGAAAGATGCGCTCTGCGATTGCTAACAGGATTGCACCGCGCGGCAATTATGGGCAAAATTCCCCCTTTTAGGGGAGGCCTATTTTTAGAGGTGGACTTCAAATGGCTATAATGATGATGATATTTTTTATGACAAATTTTGGTATATAGTAAATATAGAACTTCCGAATCAGCTGTTACATAATTTATTTTGAAAGGAAATGTACGGTACACTCATGTGCAGGATATTAATTGACATCTATTAATCCCGGTAATATAATCAGGATGATGGGATACTCTTATTGTAACGTCATCGATCCTCTATAAGTATACAGAGTTTCACGCAGACAGGTTTGATTCATTCACTTTTCTCTACCTACATTAGTTTTAATTGTATCAAATTTTACAATCATCTGTATGCTCAATTTCCTTAGAAAGGGGTAAATTTTTTATAATGTTATTTATAATATCTCTATAATGTACGTTAAAATTGAGTTAATATGATAAAAATATTTATGTTATCTATGTAATAGAAAAAATTAACGGGCCCGTTAGCGCAGATTCTAGTGATCCTATTTCGTGCGCGAAGGGCCGTAGGTTCGATCCCCACCTGGAACATATATCTATACTGCATGGGGATATAGTGAAATTTTCATTTATTCTATGTCTGAATGTTTAATATGTATTTCAGTAATATATATGTGATTCATTTGACGCCTGCAAAACAAAAGTTTTAATGCAAATAATCTCGAAGTTAAGTCAATATGAGAGAATTTGCATAAATAAAAAAAAACAAGGAATGAATTCTATATAGTTATGTAAAAAGGAAAATACTAAACAAAAAGTGAGAACCATCGAGAGATTCCATCAATTTACAGCTGCGATTTAAAATGCAACTATGCGACAAGAGAACGAATACGAGACGGGTGTTATCTCTGTATCAATCGATTAGAATATCGAATGACGCATTGTCACACTAACACTTAGTCACTGAGGAACTGTGAAATTAAAATGACAATTATTCACTGCTACACTTTTAATAGGGTTGGCACGGAGCAGAAATTAACTGAAAATTGTATATTTTACTTGAATGAAGAAATGCACGTTACATACATTTATCTGATTCCAAGATAAGTCACTTAAAGCAATTGTGCTGTTGACATCACAAAACAGAGAAATCATAAATATAATACTTAAATACAAATATTTAACACCCAGGCACAGAACTTTGCCGATACTTTGCCGGTATCTCATGATAACAAAAAATAAGGAAAAAACACATAAAAATACTTTTAATAATTAAACATTAATTGTCTGTTGAATGTCAAGCAAATGAGTTTATATTTAATGAATGATGGTGGAATATCAACCACCGGGCTACCATTAGTACTAATAACATACAAACTCAGTAGGTATATTTGTATTACACTAGACTACTCAATGACCTCTCCGCTCAAATGACTTTTATGCACTATCGGTTCATCAGGGTCATCGGTTATATATGTTGTGGTATCATCTATTTTAAATAATAAGAAATTCTGACGATGTGAATCTTAGTTTCAATGATTAACGACTAATTAGTACTGTATAAAGTTAATAATTTTAAAATAAATGAAGAATGCAGTTTACTTTAATAAAACCACATAAAAATAGTAAAATAAGAGAATGCCAGAAAATCCCAGTTGTACACAGCAAACGCACAATGCAGATCAATATTTCTCAACAAAAGACAGTAGCAACCCTATTCCTAATAGTCCCAAATAGCATTATTAGCGTCAAGAGGCATTGTGCGATTTTACCGGGCAAAGTAAATATTGTGACAATGGCTATTGCGCATTCAGTTACCGGCACAATAGAGTTTCAATGGCGACTAACAGGCAACTGAAAAAATAAAGAAAAAAGTGTCCCAATGAAAACAACACTGCTAATAGCTGGAGGCGGACATATTTTTTGTTTCGAATTTGTTTAAACGGATATAAAATGTTACTCTAAAAGTAACGCAATGGAGAAGAGCAAATTTATTTATTTTAAACCAATTTGTTAAATGCGAATATTGATAAGTCAAAATATAATTTTTTGTATTATACGACTAATCCAAGCATTCTATCAGTAAAGGCATTTGTATCATTATCATCATCACTAGAGCTGTCGTAGGAAATCTACTGCTGATTATGTCTAGAAATGCTTCCTATGGACCTACCCAGGTAAGGAAGAATAATGCCCATAATAGCCAAGTTGTGAAGGTGATATTCATTAGAAAAAAAATTAACTTGTCTCAAGTGGAATTCGAACCTGCATCTATCCCATGCTGGGGGATTGTTCTACCTTTGTGCTACCAAGACCTTGTCGAATTTACCCATACTCATATTATTCATATTCAGACATATATTTATATTTTTGTGGTGAGAAATTTGACGGTGATGGCAATTGCATAATTGCGTATGCCCATTCCGGACCAGTTGCAGTGAGCATCAACACTGTTTTGAGTGAATATATATGACCATCTGTTAGTTCCGGTGCCTCAAGTTTCTGTTACGACACCCGATACCCCACGGCGTGTATATTTTCAAGTTAAATTGTATGATCTCTCCAATAAATTCACAAAAAAATATATAAATACACTTTGCCTAAAGCACTTTACAAATAAAACGTTACGTTTCCGACGACGTCGACAAATCAGCAATCCTGACATTACTCCAAGAGACAGCTATTTAAATAAAAACAAGAATAAACTTATCTGATAATCCTTTACAAATGTGAATATCCGTAATACTCTTACACTTTTCTAGAGCCATATTCTGCTGTTGCATTGCTATATTCTATTATTGTTGTTTACAATAATACGAATTGAACTAGTTATTTTTCCGAGAGGTACCGGCAGAGTAAAATAGAACCTCTCTCCAGGTGTCGCACGAGGCGACGTAGGTATTAGAAGCCAAAAGATGGCGGTATATCCATCCGAAACAGTGCTGCTCAAATGTACAGGGCGGGGTTGGGTAGTAGCTTCTTTGCAAAAGCTGCGCTCTGCGATTGCCAACACGCTTGCCTAGCGCGGTAACTATGGGCAAAAAACCTGCTTTTTTGAAGAAGTCCACGCCCAGCAGTGGACTTTCAATGGCTGGTATGATGAGCTAGTTAGTTATAGACCTCATACAAAGGTCGTCTATATTGGTGCCTCACTATCACTTACTTCTACCGCCAATATCAGCGTTCGCATTGCTGTGTTCCGGTTTGAAGGGTTTAATTATTGGATAATGTGACAAAATATCTTCAAAACAGAAAGTAGGCGCATTTGTACTGATATCCTTGTGATATTGCAAACTGTATTCTTGTATGTCGTCCTAGCCAC
This sequence comes from Heortia vitessoides, assembly GCA_020976665.1. NCBI lineage: Eukaryota > Metazoa > Arthropoda > Insecta > Lepidoptera > Crambidae > Heortia > Heortia vitessoides. The sequence goes on from JACJUM010002929.1 coordinate 14,239,142, forward strand.
GAAATAGGAAATTTAAAAGACAATGTTTGGAGCGTTTTTGTCAATCAAGAAGAAGAAGACACTAGCATCTGCTGGTGCAGATGCTACTGTTTTCCTCACCTGTGTGAACCTGTTGCGCCAAAGGTCGTTAGTTCAATCCCCACCTAGAACTAATTTTTATAAGATGATTACTTGATTTTGTTCTGTATTTGGGTCTTATTCATATGTTTTTAAGTATTAAATCGATGTCTCGGAGTCAGGTAAACGTACAAGGAGATCATTATCATCTGCTAGCGCAGATGGTAGTGATCCTTATATGCCAAAGGTCGTCGGTTCAGTCCCCACCTAGATTTTTTTTTATAAGATGATTATTTGTGTTTTTTTTTATCTGAGTGCTATTTATATGTAATTAAGTATTATATTTGTTTGTCTCGGGGTCAGATGAGCGTATGACATGTCGTTTGAATTTATTATTATTATTAATCAGGCACGATTGATATCATACAACGTTGTAGTTGTGCTATGCTGCGGATCTGTTACGGTTGGATGAGCAGCCATCTGTTCCAGTACTTCAGTCGACTGTTACGACACTGGCAAGGATGACACTATGAGTCGGTACCTCACGCAAGGACATGCAATACGTCATTAGGGGCAAGATCGAAAGTTATGACACTGTCCGAGGTCCGTGTATGAAACACTTGGATATCCGCCAATGTTCCCACAACATTTCCATTCAATGATAAACTTAATGTCAAAGTCGACCTCTTTCTAAAGGTACATAACAACACGCGTGAATTACAATTTCCAATTGGACTGTAATATCATCAGTCATTGTTTTTGAGTAGAAAACTGAAGTCAGTATTTGTCGGAAACAAAAAACTGCATAATACTAGAGAAAATAAGAGACAGCTTGCTTGCGTATAATAAAAAAAACACAGGACATCGTATACAATGACCTGACTCCGTAATATGTTGCTTAAAACACTGGTGTGATGGGCTTCAGATGACACAAAACACAAATATATAAATCAAAATCATATATTCAACAACCAGATACAAATATAAATATCACCATAAAAATTACTTTCTTGGGTGGGGAATATCCTACGACTTTTGACGTCAAAATCTGTATCTCCAACTCTTGTATCTGCTGTGGTAAGAGATGATTAAGGTTTATAAACCGACAAATCGTAAAACATTCGGTAAACCTATCAGCCATGTAAAGAAGCCATCAGATTGTGAGTCCAAAAAAAAAGACAGAACTTTTTTCATGTCATAAATATCTATTAAAACTTTGAGCGCAAGTTTATTTAAAAACTGTATAACCGTCAACGAAAGAACCTTTAAACTAAGTACATTGCACGTTCATTTTAACTATCAGAAAAGAGCCTGCAAATGTTACAATTGAATGTCAACCGTCGCATCTAGTTAAATATACTTTAATTGGTTATTTAGCTCTAGCTACCTTCTTCAAAGATCATTTTAGAGGAATGATATTTAGCGAAGGTATTAAAGTACATCTGTACCTTTTAATCTTACTGAGGATAGAAACAACGTTTAAAAATGATTATATAAGTAAATCTATAATATTTTAAATAGATATTCAATATATATATTGAATATCTATTTAAAATACGATCATAATTGCGATAAATGTACATTTAAGTGTAACAGCTCGTTACTTTATTTCAATTTTTGCTAGTTACTTTATCCCCTTTCTTTTCATTCTAGTTATTCTTTGGGCTTAAAAATATTAAGTTTTTAGAGCAATCATTAGCTCGATCTGCAATATTATACCTATATGTATAAAAAATAAACGTTCCAGTCGCAATTTTAGATCGCCCTGGATCATAATATAATTTTGGTCTCTTTCCATTTCCACATGCAAAATTTTATTGAAATAGGTTTATTTGTTAAACGTAAAGGCATCACAAATACATACACTTTCTGATTTATAATATTCGTGATGATTAATGTATTTGATTTTCTTATTCCATAGAGATAAAGCAATGTTTATGAAGTTGGTATAGTACTCGAGAACTAATTAGGCATGAAACTTTTAAAAGACGCAACATTTTTTTCGCAAGAAATAATTGATCATGTAACCTGCTTTATTCACGGACAAAGTTACTTTAAAAAGTCTTTTGAAGCCTAATTAGAGTCGATCACCGATCTGTCGAAACGGAACGCATTCGATATTCAAATAAAAGTTAAACAATGGGCACGCGGCCCGAATCGCAAATGGGTGTGGGTCGCCTGCCATGTGGGCTGGAGGTCGCTACGTTCTAAATTCGAAATTTTGGCCCGAGAATCCTTAAACGTTCTATTTTCAAATCATTCAATCGACTATAATATTCTTAGTATATATATAAATTGACAGTATAGCTTTGTTTTAATCGTTTTGGTTACAAACTTCTTTGTTTAATCTTTGTTATAAACTAGTAGAGACCCGCGATTTCACTTCTTATTCTCTAATCTAGGCAATAGGTATTATGTTTTAAAATTTCTTATTATGATATTAAATTAATTAGCTAGTCTGTACGCTTCCTAATGTTGCCACATTGAACACCTTTTTAATGAAATTTCCTATGACAGTTTTTTAGTAACGGAAAAATTTCCACCGGACGCAACATATAGGAGACCAGTAATTATATAATTATGCTCAAGAGACCACAAGTTTTCTCTTTTTATCAGTAAGCGTAAAATTCGAAACAGCTACCAGATGTCGCTCCCGATCCAAATTGAACAATTTAGCGATTGTTCGGTGAACAAAACGTCTTTATTTCGCCAACTCATTGTGATGACCAGTGTGTTATTTGCACGAAATAAAATAAAGTCTTATTGAATATGAACTTATTCGTCAAAAAGGAGTGTCAAACAATGATGAATCCCATTTTCGCGGTTCGGCCAAATGTTGCTATAATGTTTGTGGTCAGAGCAAAAATGCATGGAGTAATCTTAGTTTTATAAATTTATCTTTGATTAAGGTTAAAAATTTATTAAATGTATTCGTAAAGCGGTAGGTTTTAATACTACTGAGCTACCTTTACTGTTTATAGAAAAAAAAATTGAAGTTACCTACCAAGTTAAGGACAAGCACAATACCGATTACGCAATCCAGACCGTATTTTTTCTATGGTTTATTAATTAGATATTAAAAGATCATAACACAATTTTCATCAAGAAGTATCAACGAGTAGCTCAGTCAATATGCTACATTAGACATACATATTTTCATCAAAGATAATTTTTGGCTAGTGCATTATATAAAAAATAACTAAATGCGAAATACTTTAAACTTATAGATTAACTCTAACTTCGTTTACTTGAATTGTGCAATGAATCTGGTTATGTATTATCTATATTTATATAATAGAAAAAGCTGACTGGACTTACTGACATACTTAACTTTAAGTGCTAGAAACTTGAAATTTTGCACATGGAATACATGCACAAGTTGATTTTAAGAAACTTGTAACTTAGTGCTAACTAAGAAACGATTTTAGAAAATTTTACAAAATTTATTTTTAGATTTAAGGTGGTAAAACTGGGGTATAAAGTTAGTATGAAACTTACAATATTTTTGAAGTTATTCTAATGCATTCAGTATGAAGGTTATTTATTGAAAATCATGAAATACATATTAAATATTTAAAGTTAGTACTAGAGTTGTAAGTTTTTTAAAGTCATTTCAATAGACAGTGTTAGACAGGCTTAGACTATATGGTTATAAAATTCAGTATTATAGACTATATGTATCGGGAAAGTTTTATAGGCTATAACATCGTGCTACGACTAATAAGAGCGGAGCATAAATTATACTAGGCTAGTTCTAAATTACAACGCAGGTGAAACCGCGGGGCACAGCCATGTAGTAATATTGAAGTCACAAGGTTGCCGACACGCTAGTGATATATTTGTCTAAAGGCTGCGGTCGCTAACGGGAACGTGTGATTGTAAAAAAACAAGACCTAGAGAAAATGATCATGAAAGAAACATTTCCATAATTCCAATATTACTTAAAGCCGAATAGCTGATGATAACCTATAGGTAGTACAAAACATCCTAATAGATGATATTCTAAATATTTTTAGTCGTATTCCACTCCAATGTTTTTATGTTTTAAGTTTAAGCAATTTATCCTCGGCCAAGCATACGCTCCGCATTGTCAATAGAGTGATTACCGCAAGGGTTATCCTCCTTAATCTTTTTTGTCGTTACTAATGACACACGAAATCATACCTTTTCTCTATTCAATTATGGTTTATTTGTGTGTGTGTTTATCGGATTAAGATATTAAAGCACCGAAAAAATATTCAGAACCCGATTTTCTATATAAATGAAAGTTTTGATTTCTTCTTTTTTTTTGCCAAAGGACTAATTACTGAAACAAAATGTGAGATTATTTATTAAATGGTTTTCTAATATTCCAAATAGTTCTTGTTATGAGACCAGGTAAACAAAGAAGCATGGAGTCCGCATGATAGAAAACATCACTGCAATCTGTAGACGCTCGATATATCACAAGGATAATACCATGTTGCCAATCGAGTGACTTCAAGATATTATCTTACATTACACAGTAATTTTTCTGCCTCTCTCACCCTTTAAACTGGAACAAGGCAATTCAAAAGACTGCTATTTGACGTTAGAAATAGGTGAAAGTGCGGTACCAATGCAGACGGCCTTTGAATGAGGTCTACCTACCTCTTTGTAACAATGTATATATATTAAACCAACTTAGTAAGTAGTAATCAGTGATAGTAGAAATTACTGCAATGCGTTGACGGTCGCTATATTACAAGAAAAATACCATATTGTCATATATATATGACAACATGGTATTCTATTTCCAAAGAGAAAACTATAAAACCAGATCTAGCTCACGGAAACATGTTTTGCGGGGTAAAAGTAGTCTATGGGTTTTTCTAGACTATCAATAATTCCTTATAATATAATTAGTAAGTATCAGTGTATTGAATTATTTCTAAAATAACAAGCAGTCAGAATCACGAACAGATATACATGTATACTAATTACGATCATGTTATATTCACTGTGTAGGTAGGCAATTGGCCATATGCCCAAAACTGTGGTTAGAGTATTATTTGTTTTGAATGCGCTCCGCGGTTTCTGACCACTTGAATTGAGCCGTTAGACTTAGCTTATACCAGCTGTCCTGAATTTAATATTTTGCGAAGTTGCATGAGAACTCTTTATCTTGGCCTTTTTTTTATTCGATTATCAGGTCTTGTAATTTAATCAAATTTTGGCCTTTATGTTTATATTAATACTGGCAGATTGGCTGACTGAAAAGTACATGCTACCAAACTCGTTTTTGTATAAAAATATAATATATATTTTTTTAATTTCCCATTTCCTTTGGTACCATACAAACCTGATCCTGCCAATCACTAGCTCATTAAAAAACTATATCTAATTCGGTGCAGCCATTCTATAGTCGTGTGGATTCTACATTAAACCATCACCACCACTTCATCATATGCATTTGAGCTACACTGTCTCGAATGGATATACCGCTATCGGTCGGATCTGGTACCTTAGTCGCCTCTTACGGCACCTGAAATTCGACACGTTTAATCCTGGGATCTTCCATATTTGATTATACATTATAAGAGGACGAAGTCGTCGACAGAAAGTTAGGTAATACAAGTGAATACATATATTCTCAGTTAAACGTGGTAATATAGATAATATTTAGGTTCCTGACCTTTTGATTATAAGTTATAACCCATGTTCAATTAAAAGATATTTTCAAACATTGATTTTTAATAAACATCAATATTTGTAGACGCTAATAATAAGCACTATCGTAGCTACTTCTTAAGTATACTGTTTTTTCTTAGCTTGATATTTTTAAAACAATAAAATAATTGTCACATTGATTTTAAATGAATCAATATAAGTAAAATTAAGTTGGCGAAATATGAGTGAAGTTAATTGCCGTGAGGTACTTGCAGAGTAGAATAGTACCTTCCACTGTACAAGGTACCGTAAGAGGCGACTTACGTACCCGGTCTGACAGATAGCGGTATATCCATTCGAAACAGTGTAGCTCAAATGTACAGGGCAGAGTGATATGAAGAAGTTAGCGAAATGTAGAACTCACGACTATAGAACCGCTGCACCAATTTAGATATAATTTTTTACCGATTATCCATACTTATATTATAAATTCTTCACGCTTAAACTTCTCAACCGATTTTGATGAAATTTGACACAGATAATCTTAAGACCCTGAGAAAGGACATTTTTTAATCGGAAATAAAGGTTGCAAGGGGTTGAAAGGGGGTTGAAAGGGGGATGAAAAGTTGGATGGAAGTATCGCTATTTTTAGAGCTAGAAACTTAAACTTATTTTTCTGGCCATTGATTTCAAATAAATAAGCATGACATTCAAAGTTTATATAAGTTAAGGTAACGAGGTATGGTATCTAAAAAAACTATTCCACGCGGACTAAGTCGCGGGTACAGCTATATAAATTATTCATAATTTTAAGGATTTTTGCCAAAAATTACCACTTGTACCGAGTGAACTCATAGCTTCGTGTTGCTGTCAAACTTTGTTGCATTTGTGACGTTGTTTCGGATGGATAAACCGGGATCTGTTGGTGGAGCCCCTTGCACGGCACTTGGTATAGAGGTACTATTTTACTTTGTTGGTACCTTACGATCCAATTTGCAGGTAACGTACCAATTACAAAGCTTTTAAGATCTATGTTTATTAAAATTAAAATTACCATAATTAATTCGAGTTATTTACCACATCAACACAAAAGACTGGACAAATCTATGAAATAATAAAAATATATTAGAAAATTAATTACGCAAAAGTGCCGTCAATAAAAAAGTACAGTCGCGCATAATAGTAATAAATATTATAATAAATCACGGGCTATCCATTAGTATGTTGTGTAACACGTAATTGGTTTTGTCTGTTTATAATGAGCGGTAAACGCGTAATTAATGAGTTGACTGAAGAGAAGTTGCTAATCGGACCGTCTGCCCACTGACTGCGTAGGATAGTAGGTTTACTAAATAGTCAGTACAGGTGCGTACCAAAGTGGGACAGGAGATATTTTTATGTATTAAAGAGTGTTCTTCACTTAATTTTTAAAAACGAGTATCATCTTATAATATATTTGGTATATACTGTATACCTGGAAATATTAGCTAAGATTAGTAGTTCTTATGCATGAAATGTTACATTTATTCACTGCCCGTCTGTCATCTATATTAGTACTTTATTCTCTTGGATCATTAAGCTCCTCCATTTATTAGCGTACCATAAATAAATAATTCCTTATAAATAAAAATAAAATATAAAAAAATACGTATTTTTTATTCATAAAAATAATCGTAAATTAGAATTATAAGTATATTTTGAAAATTTACAAATAACCTTTTTAGGCGACTGTACCATAATTCATTGTAGGCGATGAACGTCTAGCTGTTGCGTGTTGCTCGCACAAAAACATTTAAACACATTATTATTAAGAACAATAAGATCCACAGAACCGGCCATTTTGAAATCAACTAATGAAATATCACAGATATTAATTATAAAAATATCGGAGTACTTCCATGACATAGTTTTCGCTTTCGATGATCTTTTATGATAGAATTGATTTATATCTTCCTTTTAAACTATGGCCTGTCAAGCATTTATATGGCCGAGTCAGCAAAATTAACCTTCTAGAAGATAATAAAACTATTTTATTCTAGAAGATAATAAACGGTTTATTTTACTTTAGGTATACATTTTTTGTTCAACGTTTCAGCTACTTTGCGGCAACCATTCTCAAAATTGACCGAAACGTATTTTATAACGAAAAGTGAACGCGTAATTGTTAAAAAATATTACCAGAGAAATACATTTCTAGCAAATATACGAAATTTATTTTAGCATATTTACCAAAAAAACAGCGTATGCAACATCATAGCATCCTTAAACGTCTACTGTTGGACAAATGCCTCCTCAAAAAAGGAGGAGTTTTGCCCCTCATTACCGTTCTGGGTAGGCGTGGTGGACATCGGCGAGCATATGATATGACAAAATAATGTCAAATTACAAGTTTCGTTGACTCTTACTACAAACCGGACAAAGAAACACACAATCTAACACACTCGTCCTCTTCATAACTTACCCATTCATAATCCTAACATGATAAATAAACTCAACGAAAAAAGCGAGCTCCGGAAACTTAAAACGAGTTTGATAGTATGAATGAGTTGAGCGATGACCCATTGAATGTCTCGAATAAATGGGCGTGTCTCTTGTGTACAGTCATCAACGCGAGCCGCTTTGACATTTAGAGTCGATTACCATACTGGCCAGAGTGGACTATTCGGAAATTGAATTTGAAATAGCTTGACACTGGTTTTTTTTTATTGGAGCAAGGGGTAAGTGCCGTGAGGTTGTTAGGACGTTATCCGTTTGCATTTGTAATTATGATATTCATGATTTAGTAGCTTTCCGCTTGAGAATAAGATTCTTTTATACCAAAAAATCACAGGTGCGTTTCCGGTTTAGTCTGCGTGATGTTAATTTTTAGAAAGTGAGAATTTAAATGTATTTCAAATAAATACATCAAAAGACGTAAGATAAAAATTAAAATTAGATTAATTAGAAAAATTAGAGATCAAGAATATAAGACAAAGCTATTAAAAATTATGCTGGGCCTTATACACAAATAGTCAATGACCCTGATGACGTTATATAGGATAAATAAAAAAAGGTAGTTCAGTCTTTAAAATTAGTCTACCGGCACCGGACGGGACAGTTTTAAAACTGTGTTTACTGCAGCTTCATAACTCGAGCTAGCAGAAAAGAACCTTCATGAAAAACTGGTGATAAAGGATCCATCAACACAAGCTGGTAGTATCGGAACCTCTATCGTCGTCGCTGCTAACAAACCCTGTGTCTTATACAACTTAAAGCCATACAATTCAATTGAGATCCGATCTATAATCAAAACAGCAATTACAACAATAACATAACATAATAAAACAATTAATATTTGCCATCAACAAGACAAATCACATCCAGCTGCGTTTAAGAACAGTACACTATCGACACCTCCATAATGAGGCGCGTGGGTGTTCAATCTGTGCGTTACCAGTTACCACATAATATTTAATGAGTTGACCATAACATTATAACGATTACCCGTCAAATATGATACAGACAATGCAACGTCGGCCCACGGGGAAAGAATCGGTCCAAATATGCATGAATGGACTGAGATAGGTGTTATTAGAACTGCCTCGGCGTGGGCAGGCGTCTTGTCATCGAGGGGTCATTGTGTATGGGGCAGAGAGCGTGGAATGTATAGAATGGTCAATTATTTAATATCACAAGTTGAAAGGGTTTGCATTTATATTGTTTTAGAATTAATGTACTAAGAAGATAACTCATCGTCATTAGATAAGTCCCTAATTATGAAAATTTTTGTACAACAATATATGATTGTATTTTAACGGGCCCAATGATGTAGATAATAGTGATTATATCTTGTGCGCGAAAGGAGTGGGTTCGATCCCCGACCAGAGTCAATACTTAATAATTAATATTTATATTGATACTATGTCTTGGTAAGGTGTTATTAATAAGTACATAAGTATTATATTTGAAATTTCTATGTTGTCTGATATCCTTAATACAAGTGCTTTAAGCTACTTATTTCAAAGTCAGGTCAATATATAAGATGTCGCGTGAATTTATTTATTTACATACTAGTGGGCATACAGGTACATATTATTTTTTCGTAGGGTTTATATATATACTTTGATGTACGAGCAATATCAATACCTGAAAGAAAATTAAAATAAGTTTTTAAAATGACTAAACAACATCATTACAAACTACTAAATATTTGTCTGCACTTTGTTTGCGATATCTTTACTTTATATCTCATCCCTGAGGATGTCTTTTTATTACGGGTTGACTAAGTCGCTTCCCTGACAGCTAATACCTACTAAAAAAGACTTTGATGAACCCAACGTTAGTTATCTAATATTTCTTAAGTTTTTTTCTCGTCCCATTAATGTATGAATGAGTTGATATTTGTATTTTCTTCATTGTACGAAAAGTCCGGTCTTTTATCATATAGTACTTAGCTATCTTAGGATATTGTGTACTCATAATACAGCAAAAAGAAAAAAAATTGCCGATTCATCATTATAGCCGTTGGAGGTCCACTGCTGGACATGATCTCACCGAGAATTCGCGTCAATTATTAACATAATTCCCCCTAATTATGCTATTAATTGCCACGCTGAGCAAGCGAGTTGGCAATCACAAAGCGCAGCTTTAGCGATGGGGAGGCTGCTGCCCGAGCATATTCCCTGCACCGCTGCCCTATACATTTCGTTCACCCATCTGTCGTTTCTGGTACCTTAGTCACTACATATGTCACCTGACAAAGAGGGAGGTACTATTATACTCTGCTGGTACCTCACGGCATTAAATATATATAAATATTCCATAGAGAAAATTATAAAACCAGATCTAACCTATGGAAAACTGATTTTTAGGAAAAAAGTAGCCTACGGGTTATTCTAGACTATCAATAATCCCTATGCCAAATTTAATCTAGTTTCACACTCGCAAACCTTTGCGTTTATAGAAATGGTTAGCATAAGTACGATGCACTTACATACTAGTATAAAATTTATAATATTGTCTAAAGTTATATTTAGATTGTCAGCCTATTACACAACCGTTTATAGCAATTTCGAATTCAATACCCGAAACATAACATCTTATCGCGATTACACAATAACGCTCAAATGTCGATCGCCTTTCTATTCTTGTACGTCATGTCTAACAATTCTTGCGCTCGGCCCAGCTGGATTTGCATTGAATGAACGCCTGGACTCGCTTCGGCGGCCTGTCATTAGCGGACGCGCAAACCGCCCCGCTCCACCCCGCGCCGAACAAATTATTGTGTACGATTGCGACACAAATTAAATGTTTATAACACTTTTGTGATCGATTGTACTTGCCGATTCGTGCTGAGGTGTCGATTTGGGAAAGTAACGAATTGCAATGCACATCTTTAAAATTCTCTTTATTTAAATGGACAATTATATTTTTCTTAATAATATAGATGATGGCGCAGATGGTAGTGATCCTATCCTGTGCGCCAAGGATCGCGGGTTCGATTCCCATCAAGAGTAAAAATTTATATGATAATATTTGTGGTTTCTCTGTGTCTGGTTATTAAATATATTTATTTGAGTAGTATATTTGTGATTCCTATGTTGTTTGGCGTCCGTAACACAAATGCTTTAAATGCCTTACCACGTAGTCAGGTCAATGTATGAGATGTTGTGGGAATTTATTATTAATTTATAGATGACCTTATCAAGCAAAGCTCGTCTGCACTGATAACTTACTTGTACGCATTTCTACCGACAAATAGCAATGTTTCCATCGCTGTGTTCCGGTTTCAAGAATGAGAAATGCAGTGAAATTACTGAGTAATGTGACACAGCTTCAAGTCACAAGTTTGGCAACGTGCTAGTGTATCCCAGTGATAATACGGGCATTAATGCTAACAATCACTGTATGTATGGAATGTATGCTAGTTTGTTGACCTGGTTAAATAAAAAATTCAAGTTTGAGCAAAATGTCATCGAGTGATTTGCTTTTGACTATTTTACCGGCATCTAACATTTACTGCTAATAGATAATTAATAAAAGCTAATAGATAATTAGATAATAGTAAAACAGACATGCGTTTTTAAAACAATTTTTGGAATCTTTTCATTGCTAATATAGATGTGAGATATTTTATATTGTAACTCATACTGTTTATTGTCTTTCATATTTTTATAAAGCACAGATGATGTTACAGGTAGGCAAATCAAGTGAGGGTCGATCGAAAATCGTACGGTCAACAGAAAAAGTCGTATTAAAAAGCTTTTTGTGAACCGGCCTTTGTCCACATTTTTTACGGGCATTTTACTTTTTTGCAACAAAAAAACGTTTTATAAAATCTCAAAGGAAACGATGCGAATAATTCCTCGCTTCAAATTACATTAAAAAAAACCTTTTTTTCATCTAGCCTATTCTGAACGCCCACATGTATTGTTGGATCTTATCGATCTAATCTCCTTTTGATAGACCTCCTTAGTTTGATGGACCCAACATTCATTGTCCAGTATTTTTTAAAGTTTTTTTCTAGTCTTGTCGATGTATGAAAGAGTTGATTGATGTATTCTCTTCATTGTACGAAAGGTTTAATTTAATCTTGTGATAGTCAGACCTTTATCATATAGTAGCCATCTTGGGAAACTTTAGACATTAGATGCGTACGCCCATTAAATATCCGCGGTCTTAAAGAGTTGATATTGAGTTGTTTTTTTAGCTAAAATATGTATAGATATGAAAACATCTAATAATTCAATTTTTAATTAAGCTTCATGTAATTAATAAATTATTGAAAAGTCTTCTATTGATATAGTTTTGTTTCTTGTCATAATTATCTACAAATATTGTAGTCGACTTATTCATACCTCTAGCTATGTACCGGGATAGTAGGGAAAGGCGACTGAAATCCCGGTATTTCCACTAGAATAAGCGCAGCTTAAATACAACAGAGGGTGGTACAGCTACGCTCTGTGATAGCCACCCATCGTGTTGGATATCACAGGCTCAGAGCAGCAATTTAAAATTATATTATTAGACCTATGTGATATGGCTTCTAATAATGATGATCAATAAATATAAAAGTATGTACCTCCATATCAATATTTGTAAGACAAACAAGATCAAGACAAGTCTTCCAATGTTGTTAATAGTGAATTAAATATGTTATCTGCCATGTGAGGTACCGATAGAGTAGAACAGCATCTACCCCTGTACCAGGTGTCGTAAGATGCGACTAAAGTACCAGAACTAACAGATGGCGGTAAATTCATTCAAACTGTGCACCTTAAATGCATAGGGTGGGGATTGGCAGCAGCACGCCCGTCGCGAAAGCTGCGCACTGCAATTGCCTACATGTTTACCCAGCGCGGCAATTACAGGCAACATATCCCCTTTTTAGGGAGGCCTGTGCAGAAGTAGACTTTCAGTGGCTGGTATGATGATGATGGATATATTATCTAAGTAACAGACCAGAAGCAGAATTGTAGCAGGATTGTAAATTACAATTATTTGTGGTATAAGAAGTTCATTATTATTATGATAGGAAAGTAGAACGTTATCCAGCTGAATATAGGCCTTTACAAGACAAGAGAAATTTCACGCTTGAGAAGCCTTCATTTGAAACGTAGTGAATCGTAATTTTTGTATTATTTGTTTATCTACCCACACTTTAGTTTACGTTGAACTCTGGGTCAGCAAAATAGATACAATAACTTAATAATCTGTAGCAAAATTTCTAAAAAAGTGCCTCAGATCGGTTATATTTTCACTAGTAAAAGAACTATACATGCTTACTACATGGACTAAAAAGGGTCTAAGCCCAGTCAGGTAGTACCAACGTCACCAATTAAAATTCTGCGGTCACCACACCCTGTTTTTTGCCCACTTGACATACTGGTGATGAATAAACATTGTTTTTAATTCTCTTTCTCGATCATATCAGGGACACATGTTGTGCCGACTAATGATCTGATAAAAAATGCTACCTTCTATTTTCACGGCGGAGATACAAATAGATTGTTTAGCAAATGGTCAAGGACATTTATTTCATTTTTTGCATTCTATATTTTGATCGTTGGACCATTTTTTGTGATGAAGGTGAACTTTTCTTAAATCCTTTCTTAGTTAGCCATGAGGTATCATCGTTCTAACCAGCGATTGAAGTACCGGGACCGACTAACGATGTAGCTACAATGCGACATACCATTTACGACCGGTCAGATTTTCAATAATACCAATATTTAAAAACATTTGAAAGTATAGTAGCATTTACTTGAGATGTAAGCTATTACAGTCGCGACTGTAAGGATATCAGTTACGCGTCACCAAACTTCGGACATGAAGATATTGACATTATTTGCTTTAGGTGGGAATCAAACCCACAACCCTTGGCGTACAAGATAGGATCACTACTATAAGTAAATATGCTGTTTTCGAGGTGGAAACGGAAGAACTTTTCGAATTTATTTACTTAGACAAAACAGGTAAAAATATAGTTCGAACCTATACAATATCAATACAAATCCAATCAAGATATAACTTTAAATCAAAAACTACACGGAGTAACCCATCACGTCCAAGATTATGATTTCACAAAATAGCAATTCTGGAAAGGGTCCAATAGGGTCCAATAACTCAAGGCACACTTGAAACTTCTCCAGATGATTTATGCAAAACGCGTCTTTGTCCATAACGGTGCACGTTTTTGTGGTAAACAAAAAACTTTCTGTGTGATGCCGAAAAGGGCCCTCGATTGCGTCGACGATAACAAACATCGTGGTAATGTCCGACCGAGACATGTGGTTAGTTCAAATATTTTGTTTGCTTTTTTCACTTCAATAAATAAATAAATAAATATCAACAACAACCTACCTATACATTGACCTGATTCCGTGATATGTCGCTTAAAACACTAGTGTTACAGACAACAGAAGAATCACAAATATGTAATATGTTCAAATGCTACAATAATAATATTTTAATAAAAATAATAATATAATAATTTTAACACCTTGACACAGAACTAACATAATATCATCAAATAAATATATCTCCTGGGTAGGGTTTAAACCCACGACCTCATCATATATATATTTGTCCTGGGTGGGGATCAAACCTACGACCTATGGCGCAGAAGATAGGATAACGTTTATGCTGCCCTGGTCACTAAAAGATCTTGTGATTTTCTAAATAAAAGCAATATTATTCAGGCCCATATTGACTATTTAGATTTGTATTGGATACTTTTTTTTTATTTAATTATTTTACGTTTATGTCACTTCTACTCTGTGCAACGTAAAAAAACCGTGTTTTATAGCGTTAAAATAGTAGTTTTATATAAGTTATACATCGCATGACCGCTGGCTTTTTAGTGAGCAAAACAAAATAGTTTTGGCATCTATATCTCCCTCATAAAAACTTTAATATCAAATTACAGAATTCGTAAGTATACGAAAAATATTCCCATATTTTGATCAAACACGAACAGTACTTAAATTATTTTTAGCCTGTGGAGCAATTGTGGAGGTTCTAGCATGATCTTTTAATTTATTCTAAAAGGCGAATAAGATCCTGGCTTATCTTAAAAATCATAATTCCTAAATAAACTGCGAAATATTATATTTTGTTAACCAGACTAGCGACTATGAATAAAACCAACCCCTGATCGTTATCGTCGTGTTTTTTGCCGTTTTAATATGAATCGGATAGTCAAGTCGCAACAGCAGGTCAGTATTTGATTCTCACGTAAAATGACCTTGATTTATGATATTTAAATGTGATATTTTAGACTGAGTTATTTCTGTTATATTCGTGGAATCGGGTTGCTTTCAAAACAAAATTAAAACGAAAAAAAGTGGTAGACTTCGGACTGTAAGTTTAGAGTTGGTTTTATCATCCCGTTCTATCTTTTGCAAGTATGATTGATCGAAGTCGTGCAAAAACTAAACTTTCAAAATAGATATACGGTATTATTCCTTAAATTAAGTTATATTGGTAAGACCTTGTGAGAAGAGAAGAAGGTTTTACTAATATAATTTGATATACAGCTAAGAACCGTGAATATGCCATCTTGATTTGTTATAACATTTGCATTATTTTTAAATACCTATCTATAATACAATGTCGAACCATTGATATCCTAAAAGTTGGAGGAAAATAAATGTGTGTATTTAATGTTATCGTTGTGTCTACGATCAAATGGTTATTTCAAAATAAGTTCTGCTTAAATTTAATACCTTTTCTTTTAAAATCAACTGTTTAGACAAATGTTCAACACATTCTTTTAAGAATATACTTAAACACATACATACTTAATAACTTTCACTTTTCTTCCTCCAAACTTCAACTGGTACCAAGTCTTACACTCTTTTACGCAATATTTAGGGCAACAAAGATTTCATTCTGCATCAATATTTTATGAGCGTAGATTCAAAAATATGTTTAAGCTTCCCTCATCCTCTCGATTCAGGGTTAACTTTCCCTCACCTCCCGTTTTTGTGGCTCACACACGCCACACGTGGTCGCACATGTGCGGCCAAGATGGCCGCCGTGTCCACCGCGCTGAGAACGGGGGACATCGCCTTTGATATATTATCGTTTTATTTAGAATATTGGTACAGGACTGTCGAGAACTTCAGTATTATCGTATTAAATTTGTTAATTGTAACTTGCGTACAATTTTAAGCGATATCCTTCTATTATAAATTGATTACTTTTTCACGGTATACGTTGATGGAACTGGTGGCAGTTTTCACGCGCGTTTATTTGAAACTGCAAGAACGCATGAGTGATAGTAATTAATGATGAATGTTGTTTGTTGCATCATCATTGCCTCCACAGGAAAGGGGGATTTGACGATAACTGCCACAGAGTGTAGTGAGAGCGACGGGAATGCTGCCGATTTCAGCTGTTGTATTTAAGCTACACTGTTTCAGATGGATATACCTCAGTCACCATTTACGACACATGGTATTGGGGAAGGTACTAATCTACTCTGCCGGTATATTAGCGGTAAGACATAAACATAAGAGACAGTCTGTTACTATGTTACTGTGCGAGACAAAAGAATATCGTAGTTGCATTGCCTACAGCAAGAACAACTTTTTAAGGAACTTCTTTGTTAGTACAAAACATGGCGTGCAGTGAAGCTGCAAATGTTTATTTATTTAGCTTAGCAAGCTTCTGTATAAGAAATATATAAATTTCTGTATAAGTAATATACATCAGTTTAATTATTTAATTCTAAAGACCAGTCTCAAAAACTACGCTGCTCAAATAATGTTCAGTAATTTGCTGATACGGCTACTTAAAGTAGATATAAATTATTTATTTTGTATATATATTGCCTGCACCACTATATATATATATTTCTGCTTTGTGTAATGGTTGACTGGGAGATAATGCCATCTGGCATTAAGTCCGCCATTGTACATTTTGTAACATTTTGTGCAATAAAGACTAGCTGTGCCCGCGACTTCATCCGCGTGGTATAGATTTTTTTGGGCACCATACCACTTTACCTTAACTTATAAACTTTAAATGTTATGTTTATTTATATAATATAAACAATGGCCTGAAACATAAGTTTCAAGTTTCTAACTCCAAAAATAGCAATACTTCCATACAACTTTTCATCCCCTTTTTCGACCCCTTAAAAACCTTATTTCGAATTAAAAAATGGCCCATGTCTTTTCTCAGAGTCTAAAGATTGTCAGTGCCAAATTTCATTAAAATCGGTTGAGAGGTGTAAGCGGGCAAGTGTAACAGACAGACAGAGTTAATTTCACACTTATAATATTTATATGTATATATATATATATATATATATATATATATTAGTAAGGATTTTTTTATTAATCATTTCTGTCAATCCTATTTTATTTGTTCAATGGGATTGACAGAGATTTCTTAATCAAATACCAAAGAGAATTTCCTATCAATTGTGTAGCTGCTATTGCAAACTTGACTAATGAAATATTTTTTTAAAATACAAGACACTTCTGTTACCGCTTGTATGCACTCAGATAAAATAAGAGTTCTGACCAGATGGGTCACTTGCGCTACTTCAGCTCGGCATTAATGAAGACATGTGTTGATTTTGCCAGTAACATATTAATGGGTGTTGCAATTATAGTAACACTATAATAACTAACTATAGTTATTATACAACTTATTATAGCAAAGTGTATATATGTTTGCCAATACCGTAATAATATAGTTATAAAATAATTCAATAATAATAGAAGTACAGTAAAGTTGCTTTTCAAGTTAAAAATGTATCCTAAAATAAAATATGTACAAATTATTTGTAAGTCATACAACCAAAAGAAATGTTGAATGGCTTAATCAGTATTAGGTGATGACAAATACAGCAATCAACCAAATACTCTCTTTCTTATGGAACCCATTTTAGTTTATTAATTAGTGTTCATGTCTTCAAGAGTCAAACTTTCGACCCCCATCTGTACAGACAACTATAAAATGAATATTTTTATTTCTTTTGAGTCTAGATTGTAGAGTTAAAAATCAATATTATATTCAATTTATTAATACTAGCTTCAATTACTTTTTTCCAAAACAAAAATATAATCTCTTATTGTTAATTTCAAATAACATCATTTATATAAATGCAAAAAAGAGTGCACATGAAAAATAAAAATAACTAAAATAGGTAGATCTACTTAAATTAACACTCAGCTTGTGTTTTCAAGATTAAATTAATATACTTTTAAATAAAAAATATGATTGATGTAAACAAAATATGCTTTGGTATTTAAACAGAAATGTAAAAAGTGAAGTACCGCCAGAGTAGAATAGTTCTTCGTAATGTTAGAGGCGACTAAGGTTCCAGAACCGACGAATGGCGGTATATCCAGCCGAAACTGTAGCGCAATAGCGCGCTTGCCCAGCGCGGCAAACATGGGCAAAATTTTCTCTTTCTTGGAGAGGCCTATATCCCCCAATGGACTTCCAATGGATTTGATTCTTTGACATTTTCACGTGCACTCCTCTCCAACTAATTGCATAACAATATACTCATAGAAAATAGTCTTTTACATTTCTGCACCAGTCCCAAGTTCGAGCATGTCGTGTGTTTACATTATCACCGCACACTGGGGCACGGCCGCCATGGGGAAGACAAAAAACAACCCGTGAAATACCGCTACCCACATCTGGGAGCCATTGCGTACCACTCACCGTTATAGAAAAAAAAACTTGCGTCAACGGCCCGGGTCCCGTATCCCTAAAGTTTAGCTGATCGAGAAATATTAATAGTCTTTAAATTGGACTGCAACGCTTTAATGTTTAATGTTTTAATACGAGTATTTTGTTAAAATCATATGAATGAATGACTGAAATTAATCACTTATTATGTCATCTGCATATCCATTATTATATTGTTGGTGACGTGGACGGTTTTTAAAAATTAACTGAAGATTATATTTTTCCTAAAGTTCAAGGTACGCAAACAATTAACGCATGCAACATTCCGTTAAGATTCGATCACTTATTAACGACTTCAAAACGCGGTAATTTTAATGTTTACACATGTTAAAGGTTGAATGCCTTGTGGTAATCATTTTAAAGAGTGATTTATTATAGAGTAGGTAAACGCGTAAATATTGGAAAATGTTATGATCATAACATATATTTCGAGATATAAGCGATCCCTTTGTATGTTATTTTTGCATTTATTGATATTGATTGACTTCTATGAAATTTTTTTTGGTTGACTGTTTGCCTTTTTATTTAAATTAACTCCGACTGTAAAATGTAAGCTCGGAATTATCGCAATTACACAAATTGCACGGATCCCAAATGTGCGTAGGCGCAGCGTCTTTGTTACAGTAAAATTACACCTCAGCACTCGTAATTACGAGAAGAGCTTGCGTGTTTCATACGACGCGGAACTGTTGCGGGAACAGTTTTTTGACGCGTGTCACAGTTCGCACTTATTTAATAGGCATGTTCTCATTTAGCTGGATTCGATCGTCTTCTGTTATGGATTCTTTTTGTGTTTTTACTCTTCCACTTTCCTTTTAATGTATAGTACTTATTGTTATTGTGTTTTTTAACATAGGATTTGTTTTTATTTATTGTTTTAGGCATTTGAAATATTTAAGTTAATAGTTAAAAGTTAAAATATTTAAGTTAATTTAAGGTTTAAAGCTTAAAAATACTCAGAAATATATAATGTGTTTAAAAAGCTTAATAGTTTAGGAGCTATAAATAAAAGCACAATATAGTACCGCCGTTAGTATCAGTTCGCCTAGAGGTACTTACTGGTAGAGTAGTACCTCCGAGGTGTCGTAAGAGGCGACTAAGGTACAATAACCGACAGATGGTGGTATATACATGCAATAAAGTCACTTTAAACGTACAGGGCAGGGCGGGGATCGGCAGCAGCTTCCCCGTAGCGAAAGCTGCGATCTGCGATTGCCAACACGCTTGCCCAGCGCGGAAATTATGGGCAACATGCCCCCTTTCTTGGGAAGGTCTATGTCCAACAGTGGACTTTTAATGGTTGGTATGATGATGAAGACAAAATAAAAGCAAAATCCTAGATATCAAAAAGATGAGATGGTGTTCTCACAAGTTGTAACAAGTAGATTTGCTTTAAAAAAAATTATGTACGGGTGTTATCTGATTCACAATAAACTAAATATTATTCATGATATAATATCCTACCATATCAGAAAAAAAATGTAGCAGCAAGATGTCCACTATTAGTTGGTCTACTCCAAACAATTTAAGACCTGAAGAAGAGAAGAAGCAAGAATATCATGGACTGGCTTGATGCTCTCGGCGTGGACACTGTTTCAGAGGCATATATTGATATCTACCGGTTCTGCCAAAACGGACAACGACACTTTCTTCTAACAACACCTAGGACAGAAGGAGGTACTATTTTACTCCGCCGGTACCTAAAACATTTTATTATTGCCATAATCAAAAACAATTGGTGGTACTTTGCGATAATATAACGGTTCCAATAATCTAATTTTAGAGTATCCTGGCCACACTCTCACGGGATAAGCCAACGTTAAAATAAATATCCGCTGGCTCATGGGTCAAATCCCATATTGCGTAAAGCCATATGACACCACGAGCGTTGTTTTTTGTCCATCTCCATGTTTATTTTTAAACACTGTGTCTGTGTGTTTGGTTTGGTCAAGATATTTCAAGTTGGATCAAAATAACGTTTTTACATATACATTAATGATTGATCAGCAGTATTAATTTGTTAGTTGATGGTACTCTCCATTTCTAAGGTCAAATTTAAAGATAGACCCATGATTTTTACTTGTTGCTAGCCCCTGACCGCTTTTGTGAAGATTTCGCTTTCACCGAATGCGAGAACTTTTCTATTCAAGTAAAAATAATTGTATTGCAATATAAAATGTTGGTGACGGACTGTTGATTATGGATATCATCTTGCCAATATAAGACAGTATGTAACTGCCATAAGAGCTATTTTCACCTAACCTATGATAATTTTAGCTAAACCAGCATTGAATATTGTTAGCGGGACCCTTTGTGCTGGAATAGTCACAAATATACAGATACGATGATAAGTACCTATTCGGCGTACTGTAAAGGCAAATACGATTTAAAATTCAAAGTGAAAACGATAATTTTGAACAATATGGTAAATGATAATGTGAGTCGATAATAGGGATTGTTTTAATAGGACCTACATAGCTGCAGGATATTTTGTTTGAAATATTTAAGGGAGGCCGGTTATTTATTTGTGACCTTATCACCTGTGAATTCAAAGCAGCCACACAGATTCGAAAGGCATAGACAAAACTTGTAACTTTTTTTAGCTCCAATTGTAAACGATATTTTTATTTATAAGGCCTAGAAGTATACGGCCTGTGTGATAGTAAGTGTCACCGTGGCCAATAGATAAATAAATTATAAACAAATTCATACTACAGTATGCACGCACGTTGCGTTACGGATATCAGATAACAGAGGAATTACAAATATAACCCTTAAATACATATAAATAACAGCCAGGCGCAGAACAAATTCAAATATTCATATAGTGGGGATCTAACCCACGATATTTGGTGCAGAATGCAGGATTACTACCATCGGGCCCGTCTATAGATGCATGTTTCATCGCACATTTATTATATGCCATACATGTGTCGCATGATGCAGTAACTGCTTCTCTCATCCATCACACTAGATCACTGCAATGTGAATACGGCAGAAACAGGAAATAGTAAATACTAATATTATCTAAATACTAATATTACGGGTATCCATGAAGATGACATCGGGTTATTTACATTATGTAATATTATGTACAGCGATAATAAAATATATAGTTTTATTATACGCAGATCATATACAAAGGTAGGAACACACATCATCATCATATCAGCTATTGGAGGTCCACAGCAGGACAAAGACCTCCCAAGAAAGAGGGAATATTGCCCATAATTGCCGCACTGGGCAAGCGTGTTGGCAATCACAGAGAGCAGCTTACGCGACGGGGATGCTGTTGCCCATCCCTACCCTGTGCATTTGAGCTACACTGTTGCAGATGGAATACCGCCATCTGTCGATTCTGGTACTTTAGTACGCCTACAACACCTGGTACAGAGGGAGGTACTATTCAACTCTGCCGGTTTATTTTATTAATTTACTCAATCATTTTAAAGCATATTACATATCATTAGTCATTAGGAACTTAACTTGCTTCAATTTAATCTCATCTCATCATATCGTCTAAAATTATGACCGTTACGCGTAGTTCCCACCAAATCCCAAGCGGTTTTAAAAACAAAAGCTTCCTTCATCCCCTAACACCGATACGACAAATATCAACGTCCCGTTCTCTCTGTTCCGTTAGCTGGATGCACCTTGCATTGGCAAATAACCTGCGACCTATTTATCCGGCCTCGTGAAAAAACCTAATCTTTCACAAACCTACATCTACGTTCCCCAACTTGTGCGACAAGCAATTTACAACCTAATTGCTGAGTCAGAATAAAGAGGTCACGTATTACCAGACGCAAATTTAAAGTTGTTTGTGAAACCACATGTGGGAAAGATTTTGGTCGCTTTTTGTGGTCGGCCCAAAGTTTCTCGCAGCGGATGTTTGGTCTCGTTTGGTTATTAATTAGTACGTTGAATTTTCACTTTAGCGTTGCGCTAATGAAATGAAATTTACACTTTTTAACACATAATAACAATGGTCGAGAGTGTCAAATTTTGAACTCTTAAGGACTGTTTGTTTTGGAACTTATTATGGTTTGTGGACAGCGGCCATGTTGTTGCCTAATAAATATCTTAAGTAATTTTTTTAAACGTAAGTTTAAACTTCAATTTCTTATTAAGCATTATTAATAAATAACACCAGTCTAACATTAATGTTAAGATTATTTTTTCATTTATTATTTGATTTTAATCCAACGGGTTTTTCATTCGATAATTACGTATCCTGTTATAGAGTCTGGATTGCCCCTAATTTATTAATTGTTTTTTTTTGTACCAACACTCATGTTTTAATCTTTTTTTAATCAGGTAACTTCGGATTCCCTTCTGATATTCTTATGATATCCTTATATAAAATCTTACATTTGTACTCAATGTGTGTTATTACAAACGGCAAAAAATATTAATTATTTGAAAAAATATGGGTATTTAAAATTTATGTATGTAATATATTACGAATTGAATATATGTGAACTATTAATTAGTACGGTGTTTACACAAGTGCATTATAAATGTTTTATTTTCATTATTATCATGTATACACTCTAAGGAGTGTAAATAATTATATTTATTTAATAGAAATTATGCCTGCATATTATACTCTTAAGCGGTTACTTTTACATCGGCCATTGTACAGTAACATTCAAACAAAAGTCACAAAAAACATAGAAGATGTGAAATATAGACGATCTGAAAATTCTGCAGTTTGCAAGTATGCTTTGGACAATTACGATCACTACATCCAGTTTGACAAACGTAAATTACTTTCGAAGGGATACCGTTTTATTCCACGGATGCTTCGCGAATCTATCGAAATTATAAAACATCGCAATTTCATACAAGAACCAAGGCCAACAAAGCAACAAATACCATCAGCATCAGGCTATCGCAAAGCGCAAGTTCGCAACAAGGACGCTACTGCCCATCCCTATGCTGTAGTTCTTATTTAAGCTGCGCTATTTCAGACGGATATACCACCATCTGTCGGTACTTTAGTCGCCTTTTACATAGGGAAGTATTCTACTCCGCCAGAATCCCACGGTCTATATCGTTTCCTCATTGGTAGGTAGGTGAAGTATGTTTTATTTATTAAACTATACGATTCGAATAGTCGCTGTCCATAAAAACAAACTAATATTCACACACAAACAGATGTGTGATTTTGTTATACATGCTTAGCTTATATACATGCACGTTGAAATCCAGCGCCGGTTCCATCGTCCACAGAACAACTTACACAAAAATAAAAAAATATATATTGATTTTTGATTTCTAAAACTTGGTGGTTACGTGAAGCGTACTAATAAAATGAGTATTTAATTGTTTTTTAGAGGAATTATTTGATATTATTTGATATAACTATGAAATATATATCAAATATATAGAAGACACATGCAGTTATAACACAATTTAATATTAGCACAGCTGCCGACGATCACTTCTTATATGTTTTTATTTCATATTCATATGTATTGATATCATGTAATAAATATTATTAATATGATATTATAATTATTTAATCGCGATTCTAGCTTCTGTATTAGAATTTCACATTTCATGTTGAGTTGTTATTGTTGAGGTCCTCGACTTTGTATCGCAATTTCGTGCCGCCCGTATGATCATGTAATATGAGGTATCTAGTCGAGTCGTAGCAAAATCAAACATTACTAATACCTACTTTTAAAGTAAAAGTTTCTAAGATCACGCACGAGCCACATCGGTCACGTATCGTGCCATCCCGCTCGTAAACTGTCAGGAGTCATGAGACAGCTGCCTTCTTTGACTGATATATTGTGGAAAGTGGTGGTTTGTAAGACCTAAAATATGAGTCGTGGTCCAGTTGGCTTTATGTGACTTCTCGGTTATATACTTGCTTGATTTCTCTCGATTTTCAACCAAATATATAAACGTCTGACTTACT
>JACJUM010002929.1:14267610-14286394 GCA_020976665.1 Heortia vitessoides
AAATATAGCTTTATTTAGGTATGTTATTTGGTGGCGCTGGATTTGACAAATGCAATAGGTTCATCCAAAAAAAAAAAAACTAGATCTGATTTTTTGTGGTTTAAAATAAACGTGTTTTTTTGCATATATAATAATCATTAGGTTTCGATATTCACTCAACCAACTAGTCCTATGTTGATATTAAAAAGGAGCTATAAATATATATTTAACACCCAGACACAGAACAAATACGATACCATTTCCCTTGGCTCACAAACTGCGCCGTCGTTTTCGTCAACTTTAATGAAGTGCACTTTAAACTGTCTATTTTATTTATTTTTTGTTCTAAAGTTGTCTGGAAGTAATTTCTGTACACTCTTAAGGCCTCTATAACATTTTAATCTGTTCAGGTGTGCACTAAAGTATATTGTAATTACTAGCGGTGCCCTCAGTTTCATATACCTTACTCTAAAGCCTTCAGGAACAAATACACTTATATTTCTCCTTTTAAAGTAAAGTTCTGGTTAAAAAAAGACGGAACAAACTATATATATGTATATAAAACTTTTAAATGCGTTAAGTGTAAAGCTGTTAGTTTGAAATAACAATAAATATATATAAAGATTTCTGAAATCCATTAGATGCGACTTTTGTCTGAACAGCAGAATGTATGACGAAGCAGAATGCTAAGTTGACCACCTGTCACGCGTTCATAAATCGTGTTATATCAAAATATCGTATGTTTGCTACATTAATTATAAGAAAATTTATATGTAGGGACAAATCGCTGTGGCGTTTCTGAGGAACGGCTCTTTTGGACGGATAGCAAAAACAGTTACAGTTACAATATATTTTTGTAGTTGTTTTTAATTGATTTTTTTCTTGTTAACAGAATTAATAATCTATCGACTTAATATAGTTCTACCTGCATACTTAATAGTTTTGCATAATAATTAGTAGCTTAAACCACTAGGGTTCATTCTACTTATATGCCAAATTTCGTGAAAGTTGGCTTACTGGTTCAGCATTTCTCATTTATATTATATTCGCGTTATATTAATATTCTTTTTTTAAATTATTATATATATTATACTAGCTGTGCCGGCGACTTCATCCGCGTGGAATAGTTTTTCTCGGGTACCATACCTATTTACTTCATCTTATATAAACTTTGATTGTCATGTTTATTTATATCGAAACAATGGCCTAAAAAATAATTTTCAAGTTTCTAGCTCTAAAAATAGCGATACTTCTACACAACTTTTCATCCCCCCTTTCGACCCCTTATAACCCTTATTTCGCATTTAAAAAATAGCCTATGTCCTTTCTCAAGGTCTAAAGATTGTCTATGCCAAATTTCATTAAAATCAATTGAGAGATTTAAGCGGGAAAGCTTAACAGACAGACAGAGCTACTTTCGCATTTATAATATTAGTAGGGATTTATTCAATGGACTTATTACCTTTATCAATAATGTTTCAATCGTTTTGATTGCTGCTAACGCTACTTGCACAAAATTTGGGCACGCACCGTTTTTTGCCGGTAAACGCTACGACCATCTGGTTACGATTTTTTGTCTTTACAAAAAACACTCGCCTGACCCTTTCTTACCTTTTGTGCTGGCCCTCGTTTTTTTAATTCCACCCGAAGAACTAACCCTCACAATAAGTCGTATTAGAGTATTAGTGAATTTCTATGGGCATGATGAAATTTTTGATTGGGCCAACGGATTGTAACATAACGGTTTTCAAATTTTTTCAATGTTAATTCAAAATCTCATTAGATTACGTAAATGTTAAAAATAATCAAAATTAAAGGCAAAGTCATACACCTGCGTCCATTCAAGGTTCATTCAAGCAAATATGATTGCCAATAAACAACATGGCGGCAATTAGAATTCGCAAGGAGTTTCGTTCTTTGGAGTTATCTTTTTGAAATCAGAATCGAGAGCATTCGTAACTCGAAGCAAAGGTTCGCCGACTGTAGTGCCAATCGAAGTGGTTATGAATAAAAAAAATACGACTGGCGACCGACTGAGTGAATGAGATATCTCGATGCGGATCTCTGTTAAGTATATTGTGTTAATCTGCACAATTGGTTTGTATGCAATGCGGGGGCTGGAATGTGGTATAGAAACGCACAGCCGAGGGGAGTTGCAATATTGATTTAATATCTAAAAATGAGTTGGATACCAAATGTAAAGAGGATTGTTTCCGGTATCATAATAAAAAGTAGGTGAATATTATTCTAAGAAATTATAATAAATAAATATGAGAGTACTGCTCAGACGAAAAATCATATTTTTTGTGTACGAACGTATACTAACTTAATCTGTAACTTTTCAGAATACGGAGCTTAGCGAGTTCACTTAGCACTGCAATAAATGGATTATCACATATATTTTAGTGCTTTATTTTAACTTATCAAACCAGTTTTTAAAATTTTCATTTATTTTTATTTATTTAAAGTACCAATCCACATTTAACTAAACAACATATCTTAACGCCACACAAATGATAATTAAGTTATTTCTACAATATAGAAACCTGAGAAAGCATTCTATTATTTAAGTTTCCTATTTAATGTTATGCATATAGGATATACCAGCGTCTACTGTACATATGTGCTTAGTAAGTAATATTTATATATTCCTAATAAAGTATATCTTTTGGCATCATTTATAACATTTTGTTTATATATATAAAAATAGCGAACTTGATAGCAATTATATATTCGACTACATATACTCGCTATCAAAATTCCTCTATTTGAAAAGTACTTATCCTTAGTCTAACTTCAACATATCAATTTATAAATATTTTGGCGAATTTTATAAGTCTATTTTAATCTTGTAAGCTAATGAAAACTTGTGTTTGTGTCTGTGATTGATATATATATATTGATATATTACAGGATCCATAGCACACCCAAACCCATCATCAATAGTGATCGTAACCACATTCGCTTCCGCAGCAAGGTGACCTTTAACCATTTGATTACCCAAGCAGGCCTTTTCAAACCAAAGTGTAACTAGGTAACTTGATGTACATTATTTCTCAAATACCGAAGCCGGTGTCGTGAGCGAAGTGATTAGGGCGGGCAGTAGCCAAGGGACGCCGGCGCCGTCGCCGCCCCACCTCGCGCGGACACCACCCTACCCCTGGATACCTTTTTACAAATCCGGTGACCTATGAACTGTAAGCTTTACATCATTTTATGTAGACGACCGTTTTTTTGGAAGGCTTTTTATATCATTTGATACTGGTTATTTCAAGTTAAGCGTTGGACGATTTTCTTGCGCGAGAACTTTTATGTTACATTTCCTGATCAAAATCGACTTGATGCCTTGCAAACTATTGACTAACAGAAAGCATTTTTATCACAATTTAAGAAAGCAGTCCTCCTTAACAATTACCTGATTTCATGAAGGTTCATGCAGGATAATATTCATATTAATTTAAACGTAATAAGGCAGTAGATGATATACTCATTTCCATTACCATAGTTTTAAAATTCCCAGCCTCGTGAATTTTAGTTAATGTTAACCGAAACATTCTGAGGTTCTGTTTTGACATTTAAATAAAAATAATAATAATCTATTTCATTAACCAATATACATAAGTAGGTAAAGATAGACTCCAACATTTAAGTGTCGAGAAATCTGCACCAGTTTGAGACGCTTCATTAGCAATATACAACATTCTTAGTGTTATAAGAAATAGGTAACAAATTACAAAAGTTAATAAAATTTTAATAAATTCAAAATATATATCAACTCAAAACTGTATATGTTTACGTATATGCTTTTGTGGTGTGTGTGTGTATTTAAGAATTGTAATTATGAACTTCAAATTGCCAGTCCTTTAGAAGTACACTAAAAAAATTCTGCATTTTTTTTGCACAAATGATCTCAAAATTGCCTTATGTAGGTACAAGTGGTCATCATAGCTACTTCATCCTAATGTGTTGAAGAAGAGGACCACCCTGGCATTGGTTGTAAAGTAGGGCGTTTGGTTGATACTTCTCTCGTTTTCGAGTTTGGGTTAAAGCTCTTTTTGTCAACCGTGCTCTTCCTGGAACTACTAGGTAGTAGATGAAACGATTTTTTTATGATTGCGCCATTTTTAGTCTTAAATATATATATTTGTATATCATTAAACAAATATTGCTATCGAAAATTGAAATATAAACTATCCTATCGCTGAAGTTTGACGAAACTGATCCAACTGCATGTTTATCAGTCCAGCGTATATTTAACATCCTTGTCCGGGATGAACATTTAAATAATTGTTGCATACGTGTATAGTTTGATTCAATTTTAAAGAGAAAAGATAGTTTTCATCTCAATTTTCAGTAGGTGAGCTAGTTCTAATATAGGCTACTAGCTATGCCCGCGACTTAGTCCGCGTGAAATAGTTTTTTTGAGTACCATATCTCTTTACCTTAAATTATATAAACTTTGAATGTCATATTTATTTATATCGAATCAATTACCTGAAAAATAAATTTCAAGTTTCTAGCTCTAAAAATAGCGATACTTCGATATAACTTTTCTTCCCCCCTTTCGACCCTTTACAACCCTTATTTCGAATTATAGAATAGCCTATGTCCCTTTTCAGGGTCTAAAGATTATGTGTGCTAAATTTCATCAAAATCGGTTGAGATGTTTAAGCGGGAAAGCGTAACGGACAGACAGACAGTGCAGTTAATGCAATGAGGTTAAAATAAATTTGATTCTGACTTGTTTTTTATATTATTTTGGAATAAAATGTTGAAGCCTATTCCTATTGGATGCTTGAATATTTAGTATCGATTCGCAAGTGTGCCACTAGTGATGGCAGGCCGGTGTCCGCGGGCGGGGCGGCGCGGCCCGTGCCACGGCGTGTGACCCCTAGCCTCTGCCCACCTTACAACCCGCCCTACCCACGACACTGCAATATATCCTTCCTAACATTATAAATTCTAATATATGTCTATCTGCCTGAATATGTATTAACTGTGGCTAATGTGAACCCTAGGTAAGCCTAACTTAAGTTAACTTTAATTCCAGGTAAGTTCTCGCGAGGCTTATTTTGTGTCCACTTTGCGATATAATTTTAAGTGACTAGTTTGTGTCCAACTGTTATAATATAGACTTAGACACAAATTAGTCACACAAAATCTATTCTACTAGCACCTCAGGCGGGCATGCGACAGGCAACTGTAACTGGTGGTAGGACATGATGTTCTTATAAGCAAGTCTAAATGTATTAATACTGTAAAGATTAGTAATGGGATATCACTTATCATGCTTAACTAAGGACGCATTGCCATTCGTACTATTGATGTATGTCATAACCATATTAAGTATGTTTACACTTTTGCAGAAAAAATAAACTCTACCGTTCCCTGCTCAATTATAATTATAAATACTGTTTTTTAGTATCTAAATCAATGATGTATATTATATTAGAATAACAAAAATTTAACTAAAAGATCTTAAAGCACGAGTTAACATTAATAGTTATTGTGTCTCGTAAATAAATAACTTCGTCAATATTGGTACAAGACCCATTAAATGTCATGTTCTTTATCCCATGCTGATGGACCATTTTCATGAACACAAGGAAATCGTTTATAAATAAATTTGATAAGGCTTACCCAGTGGCGCTGGAATTAACGTCAGAGTATGTTCAGTCTGAATAACCCACTTGTATTATTTATTTTTCCTACATTTCCTAATTTTAATTCATCCTTACAGTTAGGCTAGTTATCGCACTCGATTTGATTGAATGAGTATACCGAGGCTCTGCGGCGTGTCGCACGGAACATTCTGACGATACAAAATGGCTCAGTCAGTCACGAAGGCCAGTGGGGGACGGCATGCAAACAACGCCAAACCAACTACAAAGAGACGATAAACTTGTAATTAAATTATTTCATACATAATAAACGCGAAGCAGGTAATGTTGGCAATTTTGGTACTTGAATGTACAAAGTAAACCTGGAAATAGAATTATAATTTATTTACACGTGATTCTTGTATTTTATATCAAGTAGAAGAGCTATTCAAGAAGAGGTACGAAGAATATACGAGCGTGTTTGAAAGGACTGATGCGATACGTAGGGGAAGCGAGAGAGGTATGCCACGATCGTAGCAAGTTGAGATCTGTAGTCTCTACTAAATCCGATGCGTGATGTATGAATGTATGTTTAAAATATCAAGAATTCGAAGAAGAAGTAGTTATTAACTTGATAATGAGGGTAGATGTATATATACTAGGTCTTACAAATTAAATCTTTTATTATTTAACTTCTTTTACGGTAACGTTAAGTAAACGAATAAATTCACATAACATCTTATACATTGACATGAATCCATGTTAAGTATACTTTAAAACAAAATGAGTAACAACATCAAGTTTAATTAATTAAGGATAACTCAGACGTTAACTCATGAAAGAATTTAATATTAATCACGGTTGAGGCCAAGCCCGCTCATCAATAAGCCTCCCTACGCCTACACATATCTCGATTGTTCTGAGAGGCATCCACAAAGTCTGAAGGTTGTCACTCAAGGGCGCTTCTAATCTCCCAATGATTAAGATACTGTATATATCAACCACCAGGTTGCCTATATTATATATATATATATAAGTAGATTGAACCATATAATATATACGAAGCACAAGAAGAAACAGAAATAATTTAAAACAGAATAATAAAAATAATCATGTATTTCATTCATTAATCTATGTGTATGTTTTATTAAGAGAGATTTAAGTTTCTTCATATTTGCAATTTAAAGATCTAATATTATACCGTGATCGAAAACTTATAATTATTTCTGGTATATATTTTTTTATTAGACCAGGTTGACTTGTGACTTGAAGCAATGCGGACACTGGTAATGGGCGATGCGTAGATATAGGTGAGAGTAAGGTAGACCTACACAAAGATCATAATCGCAGATAGGCTAGTACAGTCTACCTCGCTGATAATAAATCATCATCAAAATAACAGTCTTATGTCCCCCTCTGTATACGGCCTGCATCCAGCACGATCCTCTTGGTGGACGTCCTACGCTCCCTAGCCGATGCGTAATCTACACTGAAACCATGTGCGCAGATGTTAGTGATCCTGTCTTGTGCGTCAAAGGTCCTGGGCTTGATCCCTATCCAGGACAAATATTTATATAAAGATATTTATGTTTTTTCTGTTGCTGAGTGTTAAATAGTATATTTTTGATTCCTCAGTTGTCTGTAACACTAGTGTTTTAAAAGATATAACATGGAGTCAGGTTAACGAGCTGTTGTGGGATTATTGAAATTGCTTATTTTCTAGACTATTTTGATTTTTTTGGTACCTCTACGGATTTTTATTATTCTTGATTCGATATCATTCCGAGATTTGTTTTTTTGATAGCTTATTTATAATTTTTGACACGGTATATTAAATACGGTATATTCAAAAGTCAATATCAATATGTATATAATTATTATTTTTTTTTTATTATGAGAGGTATAATGCATATAAAATGCTACATTATATTCAAGATTTTTTTTTATTTAGTAACCATTTCTTCTTTATCCATTGCTTCAAACTTGTAAAATTTTGACTTTTGAGTGTTTGTTGGTAATTACCTAGTCTATTGAAGAAATGGCGCTGTCATCTCAATACCAAAAGAACACTAAATCGACATAGGTATTCGCTTATGTCGCAGTAGCACCACATTTTGACTGACATCTAAGACAAGTTTATTATTTTGTAGTAAATATCAGCTTAGATAAACTTTATTTCAACTTAAAAACAACAAGCTCATGACCCAGTATTTTTTGTGACGATGTAAATTACACAGTACTAAAAAGTAAAAAAAAAACAAGAAAATTTGATCTATTGTTTTCAAAAACAGGGTAACTTTCTTTCCCTTTAAGTCTTTTTTTCTTACACGTTTTTTTATTTGCACTTTTTTGTGAACTTTGATACCGAGATTAAATGCACGGTCGTTATATGCTAATTTACAGCTTTTTTTTAGTTGTTTAAGAAATGTTTTGTGTGATTTTTAAGGGTATAATAGTTATTGTTATTGAAATGAGGTATTTCAATAACTTGATATGCTGGCACAAAATGTCCTTGCCATCAAATAACTCAGATATAATTTGCTGAGAAGTACCAGATATAGTTTGCAGTGGAGTAGAAAAGTACTTTACTCTTGTACCAGGATTGGGACAAGAAGCAGCTTTTCTGTTGCAATGCTTTCATGGGAAAGTGAATACTTTTCGACGATGTTGATAATTAGAAATAAACTAAACACCACTTTTGTGGTTGTAGAAATTGCACCAAATTTACCAGTTATTTAACAAATGACTGACTGGCTCATATCTCATATTACAACAAACAAATAGTATATTATATTAGATATGTTAAAGAATCTACATTCTTCAACATATTTTATATTTTCACACTTGTAGTAGTTTGCGTATGTATTATTTTATTGATCGTTATTTTGCCGTATTTGCCGCGAGGTACTGGCATAGCAGAATCATACCTCCCTCTGCACTAGGTGTCGTAAAAGACGACTAAAGTACCAAAACCGACTAACGGCGGTATATCCATTCGAAAAAGTGCAGCTCCAATGCACAGGGTGGGGATGGGCAGCAGCATCCCCGTTGCGAAAGCTGCGCTCTGCGATTGCTAACACGCTTTTCCAGCGCGGCAATTATGGGCAAAAATCCTTATTTCTTGGGGAGGCCTATGTCCAGCAGTGGGCTTCCCAATAGCTGGTATAATGATAATATACGTATATTACCACGATGCCCGATAGCGCAGATGATAGTGATCCTATCTTGTGGGGTTGTGGAATCGATCCCCACCCAGGATAAATATTTATATGATGATGTTTATATTTATTTAGTATCTGGGTGTTAAATGATGTCTTTACCTAAATGCGTCAAGCAACTTATCACGGAATCTGGTCAATGTATGAGATGTTGTGGGAATTTAAATACTTTCAATAATGACCAAACAATTTGAATGAAATTCTTCGATTCTTCTTTATTATCATCATATCAGCCGTGAACCATAAACTGCTAGACATAGGTTTGCTTAAACCGCTAAATATATTACTGTTTCTTCTCCTAAAAAAATATATATCTAACTCTTTTGCGTACTAAGTATACATAGAGACAGACACCGCAAAGCGACTTTGTTTTATACTATGTAGTGGTAAATAACGGGTTATAACTCATATATTAAAGTGACCATATGGAGACCATTAAACTAAAAAGTTATAAGTTAACTCTTTAACCCATTGACCGAATTTTTTATTTAAAATTAACAGGATGTTACAAGTAAAAAGTTGTAAGCACCACGTGCCACCCGCAGATGGGCGTTTTTATTAAGCGACCACACCTGACAGAGGAAAGATGTGACCACAAAAAATGTTATTGTAAACAAAGATTACTACTAAGCTTAAAAGTAATTAACGTAGTTTTAATTATGTACGGTAAGTATTTACAAGATATCATTACTAGCTGTCCCGGCTAACATTGTTCTGCCAATTAAATCATATATAATTACTAAAATGACTATGAAAAAATATAGGTTCGTGATAGAAGAGTGAACATTAACGGTTATATGTATATTAATGCCACGTTATAAAAAAATAAAATATATTGCGTAAAAAATTTAAAAAACTGTTAGGTTTGGTAAACCCTATTAAGAATATGAAAGATAGATAGTAGCCGGTGTTTAGACCTACAGAATACGCATATAAACTTTATGGGAATTGGTCAAGCCGTTTTGGAAGACTATGATAACTAAAACTGTGACTCCATAATTTTATATAATAGACATTATATTATATAATCATGTAGTCGCATTGGCACCTCACTATCACCAATTTCTATCGCAAAACAGCAGTGTTTGCTTTGCTATATTCCGATTAGAAGGATAACAGAGACAGTGAAATTTCTGGGTAATGCAACATAATATCTTCATGTCGCAACGTTAGCAACACGTTTGTAATATCCTTGTGATAATACGAGCGTCTATGGGCTGCGATGATTCTTACTATCACGCGGACTGTGTGTTTGTTTGTAGACATAGTTATTTAAAAAAAACATTTGTGTACTAAGTCGTTGACTGTTTAAAAATAGAACTACTAAAAGTTAAAAACAAAACACTATTTGAAAGTAGTTATCTACCCTCCACGAGCAAACAATAGCTTGGAAATTGTCAACGGCATTAGATGTAGAACATATTTGTCGTCTCTGAATATTTAATGACTCACGGTCATGACAAGGTACTGGTCCGGAGACAATGGGCGAACCGTACGGTCCACTTCAGCGTCTGTTTCCGTTCTGAAATGATCTTTATGTCTGTGTGGTAAGGTTGTCAAATCCAGTTTAAATCAGCTGGAAATAGGGTTGTCGAATAGGTCAGGTTTTTATTTTGTGTTACAACACAAAATTTTTTTACTATGTACCCTTTCTAGGATAAAGTATTTTTTTATAAATCCAGTGTTGGAATCATAACCACTTGAGGCTGAAATAATGGTTATATGTAAGGGTACGAGAAAATCATCTTTTTCAAAACGCAAATACCTTGCTATGGTCGGGCCTGTAGGGTGATAGAGGCAGTGAAATATGATTTAATACTCTCGACCTAAGGTTGGCAATTAATAAACTCCTGTAGAAATTAAAATCAAGCATCAGAGAAAAATTAAAGTTATCAAAGACAATAGATTGAATTAACAGAAAAGAAAAAGATTTCAGTTATTTTGTTTTGTTTACCAACATTAATTTAATTTATTATTAATGTTATTGGTCTCTTCAAAACCTAATAAATCTCAAATCACGACCACTTATCCATTTCAATTATATATTCAATAGTGCAATAAAACTATTGATGTAAATTAAACAAGGAAAAATATCAAACACCTTTTCAAAGTTCAACCCTAAGTTACAAGAAGCGCGTGTGTGACGGACGACAAACGACTTCCTACATGACCGCCGCACGCGCCCGATGCCCGCCGGCCGTGTCGGACCGGCGCGGTTTGGTCACTGGCAGCCTTTGATGATAGCAAGGCCTCAAAGGGTGATCACATCTGTAAGCCTTAAAGTATCCATTTATTTATTTATTTAGCCCACCACATATTACAAGTGGTAGATCTTATACAAAAGATCGTCTGCAACTACTGCCACATAGCTGGTCTCGCATTGTTGTGTTCCGGTCTAAAGGGTGAAAACTGTGGATTTACTGGGTGATGTGGCATAATATCCTCAAGTCACAAGGTTGGCAACGCGTTAGGGGTATCCTTGTGATATTACGAGCGTCTATAAGCTGCAGTAACGCTAACTATCACGCGGACTGTACGCTTGTTTGTCGATATGGTTTAATAAAAATAAGAAAAAACCAACGATTGAAACATTAACATCACACGTAAAACAAGAAGTTGACTTAGTAAACCATACATGTATATGTGACACAAAATTCCAGAACATAGAAATATTAAAAATAAAATCAGATCAATTAAGTTTACCAAAAGCACTTAATAATAAAAACTTTATATACATATATCCAATATTTATATACATACATTTATATATCCCTCAATTAACTGCAGCAAAATAATTGTACGTATGACGTACACAGCTGGCTTAAAAACTTAGCATCAGGAGAATCGTTCATTCTATATTAACTAGTTCTGTTAACATAGTTTAGTATGTTATCGCATTAACGCGGTTGTATGTAAATATTCGCCACAGCTCGGCGCTTAGCAAGAAACGAAATAGTCTGATAAATACAGGTTTAAGGAATATTGTTAGGCCATCGGTAAACTGTCTAGTACGATCGCAAAGTGATGAGATGATGTGTTTGGTATCTTCGCTGACACGTAGTCTCTGAAATTCTGGCGATATTAATAATTGGCTTATCGCATTATTTGTAAATATATTAAGATATATTGATGTAATCAATTAATTAATGATTACATAATGTGTTATAAAAAATGATATGTTATAAAAAGAGTACCTAAGCTCAGAATTACACATATACTTTTTATTATTGTTTCTTTTTGTTATTTTTGTGTATGTCGCATATTCGCTCATTCAAAATTTGAGCAAGATATCATCAATATTATACCTTAAAATAATTATTTTTTTAATCTTTACAAATAACGTCTTGATCACCATATACCCAAAGAGCTGTTCACCTAATGCAACCTTTCTGATATACACACCACGGCCAAGAAATGGGGCCTAGTAGAACAAATAGTAAATTGGAAGATCAGGCTGTACGGTACCGGATTGGCGCATCTAATGGCGCTCCGCTCTTGGCTTCATATTCAAATGTCATGGGTGACATAATAAAACTACATTTTACGACGTTAGAATTACGGTTTATTTAACTTTTTCATTACTAACCTTTTTGGCCTCAGTTCACCGAAATAGTATTCTATTATTTAAGCTCTACTATTATATATAATTCAGCGTTGGTCGTCCTCCCGCAAGATGTACAGACGATCTAACTAAAACTACCGGATCGCGCTGAACACAGGCCGCATACAGCCGGACCTATTGGAGATTGGGGAGGCCTATGTCCAGCTGTGGACGTCATATTGCTGATATAATAATAATAAATTCCCACAATATCTCATACATTTAAACTCTTAAAGAAAAATAAGTTAGTACTTACAAAGTGATACACACAACATGCAACTAAATTTATTTTAAATGTTAAGGGATATTTAAGAACCTTTTCATCAGTAAACTCCATGACCCAATTTAGAATATACTTGTCTAGAATTATTATTATTAGGTTTATTTGCAAGTCTAGAAATTTTTTAAATACTCGACCATCTTGCCTCAAATAATTATCGACAATATACGGACAATTTGCATTCGTTATATTAAACTGAAGCATTCATATGCGTATGTACTTGTTACTTGATTACTAAAAATCTATTAAAGAAAGTTAAACACATTTCGATTCTGTCAGTAATTGAATAAATACCTGTATCCCCTGTATCCCCTGTACCTGGTGTCGCAAGAGGCGACTGAGGTACCAGAACTGCTAATGGCGGTATATCCATACAAAGTGGTGTAGCACTAATGCAACAGGGCAGGTATGGATAGTAGCATTCCAGTCTCGAAGCTACGCTCAGCGATTATTTATCAAACACGCTTGCCGAGCGTGGCAATAATGGACAAAATTTCCTTTTTCTTTTATTTGTTTACTACTCCAATGGCTGAAATGATGATGACTTTATTTATTTATTTATTAAACTTCACAGCTATTCTTACAGGCTAAACTTAATACGATAGTGTGGCATTACAAACATATACCAAAAATCATACGTACACTTTACATATAATATTACAATTAACCAACAATATATAAAATTGGTTTTGCAGTAATTTTATATACTCGTATAGGATGAATCCCTAAAAGTTAAATAGACGAAGCTTATATATTTTTTAATATTATTATTTTTTTTTTATTAAGAGGCATTGGCGTAAGAACATATACCATCGCTTATTTCTGAACTGGAATAAGTAATACTCTTACAAAATACAGCATGGTTAGAATGGCAAATGTCAATAATAGTAGCTTTGCGAGTTATTTATTGTGTGTAACATAATGATTAGTTATAATTGTGTAATTGGGATTACCCGTATAATTATGTTAATAATAAATAAATAAAATGAGTATTACTTTGGATTGCATTTATTTTACATATAAAGCATATGGTTTAAGATCAACCTAAAATGATGACAAAAAACAATTAAAATAATTTAAATACGTGTTAGTTTGACAGGTGTCATTATAGTCAATCTATAAGAAAAGAATTATAGTGTTACTCGGAGGTCAACATGTCAGCTGACCTCTTCCACCTTCCGCCTAGCTAGCACACTAATCAGGCCGCATGCACATCTCAAGCTCATCAACAGTTCGCAGAAGTCCAAATGACGTGGTGCGAGTTAACGATCTTAACGCTTTGCTGCCCTTCAAATTGTCCCAAGACCATTGCCCCTGCTCTCTGCCATGACAGCTTACGGTGCCGTATGTCCGATGCTTCCTTGTTAGATAAAGCGGCCATTTTCTATTTGCTTCTCGCGGAAAATTGCGTAACAGGGCCGTTCTTCTTTGCTGCGTCCAAAGTGGTCTAAGGTCGGTGAGTGGATCTTGATGTTGGATTATATTTTTTCTTTATTAATCAACGGCAGTAATAGTTGCGTTGTGAATATAATTAATGTATACGCTTGTAGTTGTTATTAGACCAGATTGACACACAAACATACAGACCGCTTGATAGTAAGCGTCACCGCAGCCTACAGACGCTCGTAAGTATATCAAAGATATCACTAACTAGCTGTGCCCACGACTACATCTGCGTGGATTAGATTTTTTGGGTACCATACCTCTTTACCTAAACTTATATAAGCTATGAATGTCATGTTTATTTATATCGAATCAATGGCCTGAAAAATAAATTTCAAGTTTCTAGCTCTAAAAATAGCGATACTTCCATACAACTTTTCATCCCCCCTTTCAACCCTTTACAACCCTCATTTAGAATTATAAAATAGCCTCTGCACTTTCTCAGAGTCTAAAAATTGTCTGTGCCAAGTTTCATCAAAAACGGTTGAGAGGTTTAAGCGGGAAAGTGTAACAGACAGACAGACAAAGTTACTTTCGCATTTATAATATTAGTAGGAATATGTTGACAAAATTTTGACTTACAAATATGAAACATTGCTCAGTACGTGACACTGCCTCTCTAACCCTTCAAAACGTCACACAGCGATGCTATTTGGCGATAGAAATAAGTAACAATGCCGTGAGGTACCGGCAGAGAAGAATAGTACCTTCCCCTGTACCAGGTGTTGTAAAAGGCGACTAAGGCACCAGAACCGACAGATGGCGGTATATCTATCCAAAAAATTGCGGCTCAAATGCGCGGGGCGGAGATGTGCAGCAATATCCCCGTCGCGAAAGTTATGCTCTGCGATTGCCAACACGCTTGCCCAGCGCGGCAATTATGGGCAACATTTTCTTTATCTTGGGGAGGCCTATATCCAGCAGTGGACTTTCAATGGCTGGTATTAGAAGTATCAATGCACAAGACCTTTTGTATGAGGTCTACATCATGCGTTTCTGACAGGGTGCCTCCTTATAATTTAGGTAGTGCCTCTTGTGCCTTAGTCTTTATACTCTTTAATTTAAATAAGTGTGATCTCTGGATTCATAAATCAAATAAAGATTGTAGATAAGCCATACGGTACATAAAGTATTATAACATGACCTGTTTACAAAATTAATGTAAAATGTACACACAATTTTGAAGTTACTGCCTAATATAAAATGAAAATGTGTCGTGTTTGCACCTTATGTATACATTGCTTAGGAAATAAAAACAAATAAATATTAGGAACACGATGTCTCGACAATCAGACAGCCATTGAAGTTTTCTATAAAATAAAATATAATATTGATTGAAGCATGTAAAAAATAAGGCCATAAAGTAAAATATTAATTCAACTAATAAAAGTATAGACATCTAAGATTTTTATGACAGGAAATGGGATAAGCTAACAGCCTACTCAAACACCGGCGCTCCTTTGACCACATTATAGAGGGCTTTCATCATTTTATCTCGGCTAGGAACAAATGTCTGTTC
The DNA here is from genome assembly GCA_020976665.1 of Heortia vitessoides. Classification (NCBI taxonomy): domain Eukaryota; kingdom Metazoa; phylum Arthropoda; class Insecta; order Lepidoptera; family Crambidae; genus Heortia; species Heortia vitessoides. Next base: position 14,283,251 of record JACJUM010002929.1, read on the forward strand.
ACCACGTTATCAACAAAGTAAATATTACTACAGTTTACATAAGAGTTGGATGCGAAAATTACTCAGAGGAGATTAATCATCTAAGTAACACCATAATTTAGGGCAGCGATTGTATAACACGAATTATCAATTCATCATCTAGTCCAAATGTTTTAATAGAAATATGACTGAAAAAGCTAAGAACGAAAAATAATTTTTTTTTGGTAAGAATTAAATTTGCGTGATACTATCATCAAATTAGCCGAAGAATGTTTGCTACTGGCCAAGAAAGGATAAATTTTGCTCATACTTCTGCATAGCTATTATCAAAATCAAAGCTATTTTAAAATACGGCAGTTCAACGATTAGCCAGATTTAATTCGGCTGAGTATTAAGCCGCCGGAATGTATTCGGCGCTATACAACACGGCTAGACATAATATAAAAAAACAAGACTATCCAATCATATTTAATTTTGACAAAGAGATAAATGACACAGAATTAATCACAATGGCGAAATATTATTCTAAACATTATTTTACCAAACAATTTGTGTATGGTCAAGTGAAACAAAGTGGTAGTTAGGTTAGGTCAGAACTGTGACCTCAATGAACAATCCGGTTAATCGTTGAACCGCTGTAATCGCAAACGGATTATACAATGTAACTGCGACAGATATACTGCCATCTGTCGGTTTTGGTACCTCGATCGATTCTAAGGACACCTGGTACAAAGGGAGGTGCTATTGTTCTCTGCCGGTCTACACGCCAACGGAAGCGGTACTATATATTTTTATTTAATTTCGTTAACATTTCAATTACTAGGTTTGTAGCAAACAAATTAATAAGATGTTAATTCCTCTCATGGTACTTCAAAAAGGTAAATTCACACATCTAGTACATTGACTTGACTCCGTGGTAAGTCGCCTAAAGCACTTGTGTTACGGCCATCAGACAATAGAGAAATTACAAATATAATACTTAAATACATATTTTAACACCCTGACACAGAACAAACACAAATATCATCATATAAATAATTTTAAAATTGTCCTGGGTGGGAATCAAATTTAAGACCCTTGTCACATAAAATAGAATCACTACCATTTGCGCCATCGGGCCCGTCACTATCGTATAAAAAAAATACTTATATTTCTACCCTATTTATTATTAAATCAAATGATTTTGATATGAAAAGAACAATTATCACTTAGTCTTAATAGGCAATAATAATGAATATTTAAGCTACATTGCATTTTACAATCACTTCCATCAATATATGTCGTTGTGATATACGTTCTTTTACATCTATCTAATATCGTCTGACTAATTTACAAAGTACTCGTTGCAACTGATTCATCAACCTTAAGTTATTCTGAAATCTGAATTGTCTTAGTCATCATCATATTAGCCATTAGGAGTCCACTGCTGGATATAGACCTCCCCAAGAAAGGGGCAATTGTGACTAATAATTGCCGCGCTGGGCAAGCGTGTAAGCAATCGCAGAGCGCAGTTTTTATGACGGGTATGCTGCTACCCATCCTCGCTCTATGCATGGAGCTACACTGTTTTGGATGGTTATACCGACATCTGTCGGTTCCGGTACCTCAGTCGCCTTTTACGATGCCCGGTAAAGGAGGAGGTACGATTTTAATCTGCCGGTAGTAGGCACTACGCCATTGTTACACATTACAAGGCCATTACAAGGCCATTATTTTAATTAATTAATTATCTAGATACATATCAGATTGCTCTTGCAACTATATTTCTATTATTTTCGCAATTTGAAATTTTCCAACACTGAAACGTGTCACAATACCTCTTTACTCAGGCATTAACTTACTTCACAACAATTCATCGCTTTGTATAAATATTGTCAGTTGTGGGTCCTATGTCCGTTATTGCTTCAGATAACATCGCTCTATTTAATTTGAGATGTGCCTGTTTGTCTTTGATAACGTAATTTATAGAGGCTAGCACATAATTACGTTTTATGATTATTTAATTCTTGATTGTCTATTCTAAGCGTCCTATTTACGTACAGTGGAGTTTGCGGCCGTGTGATTGTACAATGCGATGTTTAAGTAAGACTGGGTGTTACTGGGCTATTTTAACGGCTGTAAAATGGTCACATTCATCATTTAATGTATACAATAAAAAAAGAGATCTAATTAAATGCATCCACGAATTTTAGATTTTTAAAACTATTCTATTTCACTAATATTTCTTAAATAATATATCCAAGTCGTAATCGAAACAGTAATGAGTAGATTCGTAACAGAACCAAAGTTACCGACATTGCCCAGCGGGTTATTAAGTTGAACTGGCAGGCAGGGCATTTGATACGCAGAACCGATGGCCGATGGAATCGTAAGGTTCTGGAATGGAGACCACATACCGGCAAGCGCAGCGTAGGGCGACCACCTGCAAGATGAACCGACGATCTGACTAAAACCGCAGGATCGCGCTGGTCAAAGGCCGCACACAACCGGTCCTATTGGAGATTGAGGAAGCCTATGTCCAGTGGTTGGCGTCTAATGGCTAATTATTATATACATTCTTAAATTTATCTCAAATAACTTTACTTTTTTTAAATGAAGCTCTTGAATTTTTTGACTTGTGATTGGTTTCTTGGATATGTTATTAAATTTGCTTTCAAAAATACAGTCTGATACCGTAGCTACTTAATTGACAATTAAATTGAATAATGAAAATGGTACCATAAATAAAGTCTTTCAAACAATAATTCTGCTAGATAGAGTTCAGAATGCATTGGTTTACTCTAGTTTATATTGAAGTTCATAACATAAAAATATTATCGGTTCAAACCGGAACACAGCCATCATGGCTGTGTTCCGGTTTGTACAAACACTCTTGTTTGACGGTAGAAACAGAAGACCTTCTTAGAGGCCTATCTAATAAATATTTATAACAAGTGGATTTTAAATTAAAAGCCCGTTATCGCTAACCGGTGATGGAGGCAGTGATGGAGGTATTTAATATTGCTCCCAGTGCGGGCACAACCTTACGCGACAACCTCACAATGTCCTTTGCGAGATATTAGATGAATTGTTGTAGTAATACTATTTGTTTTCGCATTACAAAGCTTATAACAGCGGTTGTTTGATCGCAGTAGAGATTTTCCACTAGCATTCACGTGTGTACGT